>JAZHYW010060691.1:0-13299 GCA_037355805.1 Ixodes ricinus | reverse complement strand
CTTCGTTCAGTTACATGATAACTGCTGCTGAGTGCGTCCCTTCTGCAGCGTACACATTTCCCAAAACCTAATTTTCTTTTCTTCTCAACAACGAGTGACCATTAACATTGTCACGATAACGACACTTGCTAGTCACGCCTTGATTCCTGGCTGACGGGTTCGAATCCCGACAAAAGTTCTCTCCGTCTGACGATTGGAGATTCCGCCGTAGGAGCCCCACGAATGATATTTAATTTACACTTTAACAATACTCGGGTGTTGTAGACTAATTATATCAGTTCAATCTATTGTTTAAGTACTAAACTAAACAATTTGATCTTATAATCTGAGACGGGCAATTTCGAATCAAAGAGGCGACATGAACTACTACGTATGTCCTACAATTCTGACATTTTTAGATAATGGGCAATGCACGTACCCATCAAAAGCATGGAAACCTAAAGAGATAAAGAAAGAGAGAGAGAGAGAGAGAGATGCGATAAAACGATAAAGGCAGACCTACAATTACTTACTAATATTTGAATATTTGAATATTAGCGGTAGCATGCAAAATATCCTCCGTCAACTGATTAAAGAACGCTAGAATTAAAAATGAGTTTTTTTTAAGGGGCTTAAATGGGACATGTATTTTTTCTACTTTTCTCACGAAATAAGAAAAAAATAGCGCAATATTTACGCTGTTAGACGCAGTTTAGGTGGATGTCACGGCTCGCTCTAGCCCAGCCTAGAGTGACCCTAGCCCAGCCTAGAGTGACCCTAGCCCAGCCCACAAATTAGTGGCTCCGCCCATTACCGCCCGTCCAAAAAGTGTGCACACGTGTGTTTTACAAAGAAAAAGAAAAAAAAAATTGAAAGTCACTACCGGATAGAAATCAACATAATAAGTAACCAATCTACGCATAAGTACCTTGGTGTGACACCATCATCCCACTATTCTTGGAACGCTCATGTTGATGACGTGATCGTGAAAGCTGGCAGGGCGCCTTTTTTGTTCAAAGGAATTTGAAATGTTCGCAACCTGATTTGAAGAAAACCGCGTACTTAACATGTGTCAAACCGATTTAAGAATATGCCTGAGCCGTCTGGGACCCTTCGCAAACAGCCTAAATCGATAAATTGGAAAGAATTCAAAACAGAGCTGCTAGATTCGTCCTGCTTCGGTATGGACGGAGGGAGAGCCGCACTAAAATGAAAAGAGAATTGAATTGGGAACTAATTTCGACCCGAAGAAAAAAGTTGAGTTTGAAGTTCTTATTTCTTATATACAATAATAAGACCGGTATCAAGAGAAATATATTAAAAACACCCACATTATGTTTCTAAGCCGTCTGATCGCGTGTTCAAAATCCAAGAGCACCACGCCAGGACAAACATGCATGCGAATTCATTTTTGTTTTGTTAAAACCATTGCAGAGTGGATTAGGTTGACTAAAAACCAAATGTGGTTTACATATAATTTTTTTTAAACTGCAATCTTTTGCAATAACGTTTCCGGGCAGTGCGGGGTGATCTTTGATTAAAGAATGAAAATAATAATTAATACTGGATTGGCTTGGCTGCTCGGCCGAACAAGCTAACAAGCCTGCGCCTCCCTTTCGCGACATCCGTTGCGTCAATTCTGGCATCTGACAACGCCTGCTAGCCGTGCGAGCAGGTGCGCGGCAGCCCCGGCATCGTCTGCTACTTCACCACCGTCTATCGTCGTCTGCAATGCCTGTAAACACGTGGACATAAAAGCTGTGCGTCGGTGTTCGTTTTCGGCTTCGTCCGTCTGCTATTCCGCCCCCGCCTAAAAACTTCTGCAACGCTCACAGGAGGCGACCATGAAAACGGCGTTCTATCTTTCCATCATGCTCGGGTCACGGTTCAATACAGGCGTCTGTGTCAGCGTCCCTCGATGTGAAGTAGAAAGCGACCGAGAGGGGGAAAAAGCAACAAAGTAAATATGCAGTTATTTCAGCTTTTCTTTTCGTGTTATTTGTTTCTCGCGTGGCGTTCACAAGCAAGATGAGTGAGCGTCATAACGCACAATTCAAACGCGACCTAAAATTATTTGCTTCGGCAGGCCAGGTGCCCTCCAAAACGTTGAGACATACTTTCCTTTCGAAGCGAAATGACGTGAACACACCTGAAGAAACTTGATGCGAGCCGAACGCCCGATCACCTCCAGCCAAATGACTCGCAAATTCTTACCTGTGTAGGTATCTTTTCGGTATTAAAACCAGGGTTGCAATCACGACGGGTCCATATCACATAAGCGAATGACGTTTTAGCGAACAGCGGCCATTGGAACGAATCGACGTTTTAGTGCATGACGTGCATCACTGGGGCGCGTGTGTTCTCCTTCGACGAAACGTCATCGTCGTCCATTGAGTTGGGGACACTTGGATGTCCCCAGCTCAATGGTCGACCCCGAGCCCGACGCCCTTTGACGCATTCACTGGACACGGCTGCCAGCCGTTCACGCAGCCCAATGCCCAATCTTGTACCCAATCTGTGTCTCCGCTCCATCCGACTCTGATGACGTTGAAATTCAATTGCGGAGGCTCTGATTCTTCTGGCTGGTGTTGATTCTTCTAGCTGGTGCAGCTGGTGGCGCCTAAATTGCGTCTAATGGCGTAAAAAATGGAAAAAATAGATTCTGAAAAATATTTAGAGAAATATACGTTTCCCAAATAAGCCCTTTAAAATATTTTGTTTTCATTTCAACGTTTTTTTAAGTGTTTCCCGAAAAAAAAAGAAGATAAAATGAATGCAAAAAGGTTGAACCGCGAATAGATTATTAGGTGCCTATAATTACTGAAGACTGAAAAAAAACGCGTGACGTGGCGAATTTTGAGCATTTTATTATCGCTCTACAGCTAATAAGATGCTGGCATTAGCCGACAAGAACGCAAAACAAAGAAAACAACAATAACAACAAACACTCATCTGGTAAGCAGCGTGAACACAGCCCTGCGTTTTTGAAGCTGACTGATTACGCTGTCTCCAGCTATCTGCGCATTATTTCATTTAGGTCACAGTTATGGATACTTTTCGTAAATCCCCGAGAAACCAGGAACCCCATTGCGATGGTTCTCCATCGAGTGCCAGGCATTGCGATACATCCAAATCAACAGTGCCTTCACAGTCCGAATTAGAATTTTTAACACGAAACTTTGTTTAGCGGCAACAATTTTCCTTTCTTTTTAATGCGAAAGCATTAACTGTCTCATGGAGCGAGCCGACGTCATCAGCTTTGAAACCGCGCCAAACGGCACCTTATAATGAAACCACGCGCAAAGCTAGCCAACGGCACCTTTTACACTTCGATCCCATTGGCTGGCGCGCGTCGACGAGGCTCCCATTGGCCGCTGCGCGTCAGTTTGTGTGGTGTCATCCTGACTGTGTTATCAGACTGTTGTTTTATCACTGATCTGTCGTACTAACCGACCTGTGCGCATGCCCGCGTTCCCTCGCCTCTTATCGGTTGTACGGCGCGTGGCGATATATACGGCGCATGGGATAAACCAAGGGGTTCGTTCTACTGGAACCATACGTTGCTGTCTGTTCCTTCCTCGCGCCGCAAGGCACACGACACTTGGAACGATCGCTCACCCGATGGCGCTGCGTGTCCGCGGGGCAGCGGCTCCACCGTTCCACGCCCAAGGTCAGCGCGTTGTACTCCGTAGATTAAAGAAGGGAGCGAAGAGCGGCGTGCGTGCTTTCGCATTCACAACTCATAAGAAGTGCTTAGGTGTATCTCCAGCCTTTTGTCTTTATGACGCCACGATCGATGTGTTTCGATTTCTTGATGCGCAGCCCACGTCCGGTTCTGCCCGCCGTACAACAGCGGCGTGTTCCGGCACAGCGTGTGCACTTGGCCGTCGCACTGTCCTTACCCCAGCTGTGCTGCAACGTCGGCGGGTCCCGGCACTGCGTCGACTCGTTTTACGACAGGAGGCGCTGAACGCGGAGTGTTCACTCCAAGCCCGATACTTCCTTTCAGATTACGTCCGATCGTTGTGAAATGTTACTAAGAACGCAAAGATGGAATTACGCTGCTCATGCACCGCACAAAAGACGCGGTGTTCCAGTGACCAAAGAGAAAAAGCATTGTGAAGGTAGATTATCTGCTGTAACGCCTCAAACACGTTCCAAGCAGATTCGTACGCAGTAGTGAGTAAAAAGATGTTAACGTGGCTAACTTTCGTGTATCTCAAATGCACGCGTATAAATAGTAATGTAATACTATATTAACCTATCTATATGCTACAAATTAATTGCTACTGAAATATGAATGAAAAATGTTTTTAAGAAACATTTTTGGGGGAAAACTGGTAACAGCAGCGCTACAAAACATCGTCGATAATCTGACTGTTGTGACAAATCTATAGGGCACCGTGGTCAACCCTCTCACTAGATATGAACTTAACCTTGTTAAGACTTCGTAGGGAAGCCCAACTTCGATCACCGCTTGGCACGGATGAGCCATGGAATCGGGAAAACTGGCAACATTTTTTTCGGGCGATGCTTCAGCTCTTCCCAAAGATGCTCGATTTGGTCGAGAGAATGACCCGGCAACGCGATCAGGTGCGCCCCTCTTTGTTACTTCCAGAGTACGTAGCCATGGCCGAAATTCCTCAGTGCACAATGAAGCGTCATGCCATTAAAGAATCCCTCATAGACATCTTTCGTAATTATGCCATGAATCTTGTGAGGGGACCAACACCACGATCAAAAAGAGAGAACAAAAATTTCGTTTATTAGATGGACAAAAAGTCAACTCAGCTGATCACAAACAGAGAAACATGCCATGACACCGCATCCACAATGCTTTTCTCTTAGTTCGACGGAGACTACTGTAAACAATCGAAGGAGGTCGCTCTTGCCGGAGATTATCGAAGAACCTCTTTGCCCCATGCAACTGAAGTATCTGTGAGTGCGTGAGTTGTATGTATTGACGTTTTTAACCAAAATTTTTGGCGTTCAAATTTTTCCTTTAATAATCTCTAGAATTATTATTCCCCCTTTTGGCTATATTGTGCATCATTACAAAGGCGAAAACTGTTCATGAGCATAAAAAATAAACAAATGATTAAATAAATCACATATTGAACAAACGCAACAAAAAAACTGTAATCTTGACTTTAAAAAAAATATGCATGGAAATGAACTAGACCGATTAATCGATTAACTAATCGATTGAAGGGTGGCGATTAATCCGGAAACATTTTAATCGAATCCCAGCCCTAATATAATAAACCCGTCTTTCCCCATGGAACGAAAGGGCAGCAGACGTGTACGGCAGCACTTCAAACGCAGTACGCAACTTCTGGTTTTATTTTTCTTGGGTCGGTCTCATGGCGGAGCGTGCTGCGGATCCATCTCAGATGCAGACGGCAGAAGCCGTCTGCAACCGTGAGCTCGATTTTTCTTTCAACGATTTTTGTTTCACGGGGCCCAGCAGGAAAGACAGACGTTCCCCGAAGAAACAACACGCTACATTATTCATGGAGAAGGGTACGCGTCTTGATTCTTATTTGTTTTATTTTTTCGGGCTATTTTTGGAAATTTTTATTACTATAGGTATTTTTGTGTTCTAACTATAGATTTGTTTTTTCGTTGTTGCGGATCGGGGCTTGCGCTTTGCATCTCGAAGCGCTTCAGTATCTGATCCGTAGTCGCGGATTCTTCGAGACAAATAGTCTCTCTCTGGCGAAAGACATCATCCACACTGGGCCGACGCTTTTCGAGAAATCAAAGAACGGTCTTTCACCATTCCTCCCAAAACGCCGGTGCGCCTGGAAGGAAAACACAGATACCGATTCAAAGACAAACGGCGAAACGATATCGACGAGACGGAGTGTTTCGGTCTAGAAAGGTATAGATACTCTCTACTAGACTGTAAGCACAAATAGTATTTTTATTTAGGTTTCTGTTTTTTTCCGATTTGCCTTTTTGGGGTTTTCTCGTAACTTCGGAAATTGATCGAAACCGAGCCTAGCTGGGCGCTCCCCCCCCCCCCCCCTTGTTTCTACCGTTTACTGGGGACTCTCAAATAAAACTTTGTCTTCGGTAAGGGAGTCGGTGGATTGATTGCTGTCTGTGCTGCATGTGAGGCCATATACGTGTGAGGAAAGGTAGGGGTTTATTCTAAGACCCGTGCTTACGAAAGTATACGCGTGATCAGTGTTGTAGGCGTTACTCGAAAAAAGTAACAAAATACGCTACTCGTTACTTGCAACAAAAAAAACGCGTTACCGACGCACGTTATTTTAAAATAAAAGGAACGCGTTACCGTTACCGGTGAGTAACGCAAGTTACTTTAGGTTACTTTTTATTTGTAAACTAACGCTAACAGCGTTTCTTTTTCTTTTCGGCGACAGTGTTTTTTGACACTGGGACAAAGAGTGTGGGCGTTGGGGTTTTTCAAAGTGTTGTCTTTGGAAAAGACCCACTTGGTTCGGTAATGTTCAGTCAATGACTGAACATTGGCTTTTTCGCATAACTTCATCGATGTATGCTTCCTACCTTGGCTGCCCTACGGCGGCCGGTAGTATCAATAAATAAAAAAAGGCCGCAATAATTAATGACTCGACGCCTACGCTTCGTTTCAGCTTGAATCCATGCACAGTCGACGCTACGACGCGTTACTGGTAACGCCGTTATTCGTAACGCGTTACCGTCAGCACTGCGCATAATATATTGCGTCTTTTCACGTATGCTGCGATCTCAACTGAGGTTGAGGTACTGCTAAGTAGGGAGCCTTCATGTGCGCTTTGCTAGGGTGATGCCACCTTTGTAATACCGCTCGCCGACAAACCAGCAGCCATTTTGTTCTCGGCGATAACTGTGGGGCTTATAACCCTTCCGGGAAACAAAGCACCTCATCTCATAGGTTCGGAGCAGCGTTGTGGAACCCACAGAGGGAGGATTAGCATTTTCCCCTCGGATGGGAGGACCGATGGACACAAAGGCCACTTTCCGGCGGACGGGGAAACAATGAGAGGAACAAAATGGCGGGTGCAGAGGGTGTAGGAAAGGGAAACAGGCAGTTGGCATCACTCTATGCGAAGCGCACATGAAGGCACCCTACTTTAAGTAGGTAGAATAATGACTGAACATTGACTTTGAACACAGCGTGAGATTCGGCTTCTCAATGGCATAGCTTAAATGAAAAAAAAACAGCAAAAAAACAATTAGAACAAACGGAGGTTCTATAGACCTTTGCATCGTTTATCACCAGGGAGAACAATGGCGAGTCACTGAGTTATGGACGCATGTGGAGGGTCTGATCTACCGCACAGCAGAGCAACGGCGCATGCTCACAAGGCGTTCCACAGCCCAGCAGACAAAGATGGCAGCGCCCAGAAGGCGATTTCTGCAAGGGTCTATACTAGAAGTAGGAACACAGCGCTGACTGACAGCTGAAGTTGCCAGTCAGCGCGTGTTTGTGTACACACGTCAAGAGCTGCGGCCGGCCAGTCAACACCTTCTAGAAACTAAAGCCTGCGCGCCCGCTCCGTGACGGCACTGCTATAGCTGGGCCAACGAGCGACAAGCGGCAAGCGACAGTCGGCTGGGCGCTGATTTGCTGTGCCGACGCGCTGTAGCTTGGATCGGAAATATTGTACCGGGTTCACGTCGTCGTCACTTACCCGTGCGTGACGACGACGTAATTAATCGAATGAGAGTCTTCTTAAGATTAGCCTGATCATATAACGGCTCTAACCTCTGCAGTTCGTCTATTAAGTTACGACGACTGAAAACACTCGTGATAAATATTAGCGATTACACATTTTCCATAATTATGTAACTTCATCTCATTCGAAAACCAAACCGCTGCTCTGCAATCACGAATATTTTTGATATTAAACATATTTTGTTTTACGTCCAATGCTTACCACGCAACTAGAAAATATGTAAAATAGTATTTCTTGCCTAGCGACTTCCAGATGGTTTCCTGAAAGATAAAATAAAAGTAACAGCACGCTCTCGACCTCCCACCACAGGTTGGGCGGGCCACTTTAGTATTCAAAATGTACGGAAATAAGTGACGGCTCACTAATTAGGGAGTCTATTGTTTTATTCAAAAGAAGGTAGTTTTAATAGAGTGAAACGAGCAAATGCGGCACAAAACGCGACTGATGTACTACGTGTCAGACATCATCTAATAAATGAACGTGACAAAATGTATAGTTCGTCTCATGAGACAACTTCCTTTTTGCCTCTGTTTCAGGTTTTAGTATGCAGCTCTGCAGAGATGTCGTAATTCCTTCTGCACCTTTATTTAAAAAAAACAAAAAAACGCTAACTTTATCGGAACACAGACAGTTGCTTTTCGACTGTAGCCGACTTTGCATCCTGCCTAAGGCATCATTTCTCTAGTTGCAGACATTGTTCAGAAAAATGTTTGTCAACTCCCTTCCACAAGCGTCCAACTCTTCGAACTCTGGCAGCGTGGTTAGTGTCAGGTCCCTGACAACTTTTCGTTGATCACGTAACTGCAACAACTGAGCGATGTGCTGGGGCGACATGAGCTTCTTCACAACAGCTTCAGCATGCATTACCACTCTGATGACCAGTTGTGTTGAGAGGTGCAGTCCCCCTCGATTTAAAGCATCTGTCAGATGACGAACCACTGCGTGCTTCGTGAGGAAGTGTCTTCTCCAAAACCAAATGTTATCCGCGGTATTCGCACTTGAATGTTCTTCACAGTCCACAGAGGCGAAGTATCCAGCTACGTATACGTCAGAATATGAGTGTTGGACGACAGAGTTGCTAAATCATAGTCGGTGACGTCAAATGCAAAAGCTAGAACACAAATCAAAATGCTCTGCGCACGTGACTTGCATGTTAAAACCAACAAAATATTTCAAAACATTTTGGAAGTTGTAACCCGCTCTAAAAATAACTATAAGCCTCCTTGAGAATACAAATAAACAGCGGAGTTGTTTACTGTACTATTGCCCTTCTGGGCACTCTGCCAGTTCGGAAGTACAACAGTGCAAGGATAAAACAAAAATCTGCCAAACCTTCGAAGAGCTCGCAACTTGAACAACTTTATTTTTGGAATTGCCTTAATCCATTGAATACGCGGTTGCTCCTCGGTTGGGAAGGAAAACATATGAACCTTTCAATTCTCCGGCAAAATTTTCCCAACACCTAGGTACAACAACACACATAAAACATTGATCCTCACATTCGCATACACCAAAAACACTTGAGATTCTGGTCGCCAACGGACGCAGTGAATACACAGGCGTCTTCATTCATTCATTCATTCATTTCATTCATGTGTTTATTTTCTGTGCTCATGAACAGCTTGACGCCTTGGTAATGATGCACAACAAAATGTTCACGAGGTTAGTTACAAAAAGTCTTAAAAGCTACTGAAACTCGTAGCTCTTGACTCAGCACTTCCAACGGCGTTCTACGTTGCCCGATTGCGCACCTAATGTCTGGTTTTTTTTTGCTTGCGAGTCGCCTGCCATCTATAAAATCGCGTCGTCACGTCGCGTTTTTTTTAAATATTAGATTTAATCGGTACAGGTACAACCATAGCCTCCTCTATGCTCACAAAGCCTGGCAGTTCGACGACGGAGCCGTAGGGTGCCCAGTCGCAGATTTGGAGCGCGAGGATCTGGTAGCACGGAGCACCGAAGAGCCATTTCTCGGGGAACCTGGACGGCAGCGACAGCATTTGCAGTCGGCGAGGACCCGAAACACACTTGTTCGCGCGGGAGAAGTGTGTTTCGGCGTCTCGCCTGCAGCGGGGCGCCAGTCACGTAGCTCACCTCTCATCCGTTGTCGTGCCGCTCCTCCTTTTCCAGTTCGGCGGCCGTCTTCTCGTGGCGATCTGCCAGGCTTTGTCAGTATACAGGAGGCCATGGCAGAACCTATAACAAATTCCATCTTCGACGCTCACACCGAACGCATCACGAAAATGACTGAACATGACGAGACAAAAAAAAAGTGTTTCGCCGGGCTATTTGGACTGCATCGTCAGCATCGCCACAGATGCTCGGCAGTGAGAACCTTATGCCAGCTCTCCTCACTTGCCGCCTAGGAGCAATGACGTAGCTCATGCTAACAGCAACAAAGCGCGGAGGCTTTAGTTTCTAGGGTGCTGGGCAAGCTGGGTGTAAGCAGTGGACATGCTAGGGGTGATTCATCGGGCTCGACTGCTTTAAATACGATGGCATTTCTTTCGGCGAAGACTCACCTAAAGAAGTGATAGAAGATTGGTGGAGAAGGTCTACAGTAGCGTGATAACGCACACGATTGGTGGGGTAGATGATTTAAGCGAGTGACGGAATGTATAGGCAAATTGTAAAAGAAGAGGCTCGAATGTTTCTAGGCCAGGGGTGCAAGCTACCGCCCGATGCAAAGGGCGTAGCCAGTATCATCCATCCACTCATTCGTGCTATGAGAGAAGACATATGCTTGCTAGCAACTTCTCTAGTCGTACTTCCCCTCCCACCCTGATCTTACTCCTGAGAACTTAGGAGAAGCGGCACTGCTCAGCTCGTCTGCTGCCGACCAACTAAAGTTGATCGGGCGGGCGAGGCTGACAGCCGACACAGCGTTAGGGCCCTGGACTAAGGGAAGCACCCAGAGACCCATATACAGGCATAATCAAGTTCATTTCTCCTCCCCCGCCTAGTCGTTGTCATACTAGCTCTCGAGAAGGAGGGGCGGGCTGACGATGAGAGCGAGCGCGACGTCGGCCGACCCCGGACGAGAGAGAGCAGCATTTCGCGACAGGTCAAATCAAGGTGGGCTCGCTCTGTTACTGCCAAGGGCCGAGTGAGGAACCAGCTTCGTCTCAATTTATATCGGACGAATATGGCCCTCATATAAAGTCTGAAGCGTAACACCGCAAGTAAAACACCCTTTTTGTGTGTGTGTGTTTTTCTCTCATCTTTCCCGTTTTTTGTTTACTTGCCGTTTCCGCAGGAGAGTGAATTTCGTGTCCAGTTTGCCAGTCAGCGCTGTGATAGTGTTCTCCTTCCGCTAGTCCCTCGTCGTTCTTTTCTCTCTTTTTCTTTTTGAGTCGGTTTATTTTATTTAAGCGATGGCCTTTCAATTCTATATTTGGAAGATGGCAGAAATACAAAAAATGTAAGAAAAACAAAACGGAGAATGGCTTGTTTTACATGTTTCATATTAAAGCGTTGCTCTGTTTTTTCTTAAATAGCTATAGCGGAATATATAAATTAGTGTTTTTTATAATATTGCCGTTAATACAAGGGATCTTGAGTATCAGCGTATCCCCGTAAACTATTTCCAGCGTATTTCGAGCTGCAGAAATAAGCGACGCGTAAACAAACGCTATCGCTTGTTCGCCCGCCGTGTTCATGTATTCGTAAGCTTCATCGGCCGTCATCTTCCCCATTCAAAATTCCGAAAATCGCAACTTCTGAACAAAATAACAGCGAGCTCTAAAACTTTGACACCGGGTTTGAACCGCTAGCGCTACATCTGCGCAGGATGTTGTCCAGTTGTTGCGGCAATGTGTAATCCGTTTTTGCGGTGAAAAAAAAAAAAAAAAAAGAAAAGAAGGATATATCAATACTGTTTTCTTAGATATCCTGTAGATGGATAGAAACGGACGTGATGTTCCAATGCTTTGATGACTACAACTCTATGCGAAGTGCGCGATTGAAAGCGTCGCTGTGGTCGGCCTTCCAAGATTGGCCAAATGCTGACTATGACGTCAGCAAAGGATTTCTGATCGACGGAAACAAGAGCAATGTAAGAACTCGCATTTCGACGGCGTTGGCAGCGTTGCTTTCAGAGCGCAGTGATTTCGAGCCTCCACCATGCTCATTACAAACAGCATCGAACTTGTTGTTCGCAAGGTAATGACGTCACGAGAGGGAACCATGGGAGGGCGCCACCAAAACATCTCGCCGCTGCTAATAGCGTCTAGTTCGTTCTAACAGAAGCTCCAAGTTATCCGACGCGCGGTTCAAGAACCCCGCGTGCTGCAAAACAATGAAACACGGAGAAAGCTCCGCCCCTAGATGGCGCCATCTATCCGCGCTATAGCGAGTTCGTTTCACACGCACTGGCACCGTTCGAGTTCTCTCCCAGAATGCATCGCACTCGCAGAGTGTTGCACGGAGAACTGGACTCAAACGAACTCGCCAAATGCACCGAGTGCAGAAGACTGATGCTGCCGCCATCTATGTTGTAGAAAAGGTACCGACCTCAAAACGAAACTAGCGTCTTTCTGTTCGGAGTGATGGGTGGGAATGCGAGAGTGCAGTCACTACCAACGTTTATCTACAAACGTTGGACGCTGCAACCTGTAGTTTATAGTTGCGATGACTTCAAGCAACTCGGCTGCCGTAGAGATAGTTACAAACGGCGTAAATTTCCGCAACCAGCTGTCTACAAAGCAGCTGGTTGCAATCTTTCAATTCTTATAACCGTTTACACTGAAGAAAACTGATGATGCTGTGCGAGCAGAAGCTTGATCCGTTTGAGCATGGTATTATGCGTGAACCACTGAAATGGTACGGATTAAAACAAGTCTGTTGGAATATCCAGCAAAACTTTTCGTGGGACTTTCGATTTCGATCGTCATTACAGGTGGATCACATATTAGCCTTGGTGAGGGCGTCGAGAACGAGAGCTTTCTCGAACAAAATACGACGGGGCAAGTTAGCTGACGTAGGTAAATGTTAAACATGATGATGTTGCCCAAGCTTCGGGTAAAGTCACTATGTTTAGCTTTCTCTGATGCTTATTGGGCAGTCAGAGGTTTCTGCTGGGGAGTTTTGTCGACAAATATTCAATTTTGCACCCGCACACGGATGGTGATAAACATCTCGGGGGCCGCTGATGCGTTTGTTCTGAGCATTTCTTGACACACTGATATATTTCAGCGTCTGTACGGCAACATAGCCACTTAAAACCTGCAAATAAAGCACGGGTCGTCAATTGCTTCCTTCATGAAATAGCAGACGCTCACAATTCAAGCTCGCGTTTGATTCCGTTGCCCGCGGGACGCGATTTCTATCAGAAAATCTACTTCTTTTCCCTTTCGGTTCCGCGACAAATCGTAGCAGACGAACCCCTGTCGTCTGCTCCCGCTCCTCGCCGACCTCGCCGGAGCGAGGCATGACGGGATTGCATTTCGGCGCACGCCCGATTTTCTCGGTGCAGCGAGTGCATGCACGCGTGGGGTGCCGCCGCTGAAACGAACTCGGAGAGTGCAACCACTCGTGGAGTGCCTGCCGAAACGAACTCGCTTTACGCCGCGAGTGGGCACGCGTGGACACGAGTGCCGTGAAACGAACTCGCTAT
>JAZHYW010060690.1:5000-26157 GCA_037355805.1 Ixodes ricinus | reverse complement strand
TTGCAGCTCAAACTGCAGCACCCGGACGAGGCCACTTCCCCCAGCAAGAGGACCAAGCAAGAGCCCTACCTCCCCTTCCCCGACGGTGAGGTTTCTCGCCGTCCTTTCGCGCGGCGTTGGGCAACGTGTTGCAGCCACGCCGACGGCGAGGCACCGTTTTCTTCCCAGACCCGGGCTCGAACAACAGCGGTTACTACGAGCTCCAGGCGGTGCTGACGCACAAGGCAGGTCTACGCTCGACTGGACACTACGCTGCCTGGATCAAGCGGAAAGAAGGTGGGCGTGCCCGATGTGGCTTGGGCGTGCTCTGTACAGCGTCCCCCAAAAGTTACACATTTCTTTTTTCCATCGCAAAACCAGCGATGCGTTGCCAACGCTCATTCTACGCTCAATGCATCACTACGCAGTTTCAAGCAGATGCAAAAGCTTCAGAAGTAACCGTTGTTTCATTAGAAAGTTATAAGTGTTTGTCGGCTGCCATTTTCCAGTTGAAAATATCCGAAAATCACTTATAGCTTTTTAATAGGATATCGGTTTGTTCCAAGCTTTGCAATCTGGTTTGAACTGCTAGCGCTACTTTTGGGTAGGGAATGAACGTTCGGTGATGTGTAGTTTATCTTTGCGGTAAAAAAGTCCTGTAATTTTTTTGGGGGGACACCTTGTACTTTGTCTCACCATATAATTTACTACAGCTATAGCTATGGGCCACGAGGTCCAATCACCGACTGCTAAAGCTACAAAACGAACTCGCTTTTCCTCATTTGCTTCAGTCTTGGGAAATCGAGGTTTCCCACGACTGCTGTTGGTGTTTACGTTCATTCTCCAGAATGTAGACAGAGATTCTGATGCCTTTCACAGAAGCGTTCACTGGTCTCCAAGGCAAACGATCCGCGCGCTTGCGCTTTTGAGAATGGGAATTTCAACTGCACGCCCATCACTGTTGCACACAGTCTCTCACGTGCAACAGTACATTCGGCAATGAGCTGGTCCAAGAGTGCCTGAAATGCCTTTGTAGTTTACAAACAAACCCCTTTTTTGTCTCGTGGCACCGTAGTAAATTTTTGGGAGCGGAAGGATTGGTACGGTTGTTTTCCATCGAATCCTAAGGACCGAAATATTTCCAAATTTGTGCCAATGCTCAGACCCAGTTTCGGCCGAGAAAGTAATATTAAAGGCAGCTAATGCGCACCACCTGGGAACGGCGTCTTCACTATTTTCTCTCGCTGACACGATCCCTGTGCAGGGGCTGCCATAGCCATTTAAACTCTTTGTCTCGTTCTCTATCTAGTTAATGCACGTTCATTGCTCCGCTGTCTCGTAGATGATTGTTGGTTCATTGTTCCGAGCAGAACCCCGCAGCCGCAGTCACGGTGTTCAGCACGTCGTACGAAAAGACACAATGTTCGCTGCAGACGTTGTGACAGAATCATCTGCAGACATACCTTGAGCACGTACGATGCAGACAACGTGTTATGTATGTGTGCTTTGAACGCGTCTGCCAATGGTCTTTGTGCGACCAGTGTCACCATCGTGCGAGGAGAAAACAGACAGTGGCGGCAGACTGTCATTCGTATCATGTGTCAGCTGCGTGACTGCGACTTTAAGGAACAGTTGCTGTAGAGGTAACGTGGCAACTGAGATCCGTGGAAGTGGTGCACGTTGAATGTTGTTACGGTGTGCAGATTGGAGCGATCTTGACCGTTCGACCTCACGCTCGTGTTTCAGACGAGTGGTTCAAGTGCGACGACGACAAAGTGTCGCTGGTCAGCGCCGACGAGATCCTCAAGCTTTCCGGAGGAGGTGAGGCAGTCAAGTTGGCCGTTTGTGCCTTTTTCCGCGTAATTTGCGAGTGCATGATAGCCTTGGAGAAGCTAGACTATATTGTGCCCTTGGAGATTTTTTTTTCTATTCCAACACAAGACATCTGCATTTAAAA
Source organism: Ixodes ricinus (assembly GCA_037355805.1). Classification (NCBI taxonomy): domain Eukaryota; kingdom Metazoa; phylum Arthropoda; class Arachnida; order Ixodida; family Ixodidae; genus Ixodes; species Ixodes ricinus. The sequence continues at coordinate 24,221 of JAZHYW010060690.1, read as the reverse complement.
GTATGGAGCCACAGATGCCATGGATCCCAGGAGAAAACTTCTTACTCAGACCCAGAGCATGGGTTCCGGCCCCTAGAGCAGCCAGATTGTCTTGATTGTCCATTCCAATAAGTAGACTGTCTTGCTAACTTGGGTGTCATTTCAGCATGTCTGAGCTCCTCATTAATCCACGACATCAAAGCCGGTCGTAAAAGGGTTTAGGGACATGCCAAATAAAAATATGAGATAACAATAGTGCTAGGACCCACTGCATGTTCCTAAATTTTTGCTCAATTTGTTTTGAAAGTGCACGATAGTTTTGTAGATAAACCTTGGACCCTCAGATCTGCCCCATTCGAAAAGGCTGCCATGGTTTATCGGTCAGTGACGTCATTTGCCCAACGTGCGGCGTCCACTTGCACGCACTCGCAGACTTGGCTCACTCGGTGTCTCACCATTCAGCTTCCTCGTTTATCCTCCGCATTTTGAGCATGCGGTTTCGAGACGACGACGTCTACGGAGTCACTCGCTTCGTCGGAGCCTTCAACACTGATCGCAGCAGCGGTGAAAGGAATTGTTATCGAGAGATGTTGGAAGCTGGTCGTTTGGCTTCCACCCGCTAGCGACCAGCTCCAGCGACAACGATAAGATAGTCACGGACAAACTCACGTTCGTCTGTGATGATCTCGCACGTGCATGCAGGGTGGAAGGTCAAAGGGTAAGAAGGCGAGAGCGAGAGTAGCATTGGAGTAGCCTAGTAGCGTGACAGTGCGCGATTGTACCGTGGCAAGGCGAGCTTTCGACTAAATATGATTATCACGTGGTTTATCGGCACCATGGTGTGACTAACTTGAACAGTGTTGCTTGGTCGCCAAACAAAAATGATCAACATTCTTAAATTGATTATTGCAATTACTAGAGCTTTAAAGATTGCAAAACTTGGTGTACATACTAAGTAGCGTAAAGGCATTAGCAAGTAACGCTTACTGTAACTTTGTTACTTTTTGTTTTGGTAACTTTAAACTTTAATTTGCTACCTTTTCAAAGTGTAACTTGTAACCATTGTTCTAAAAAAAATGACAAGAGTAACGGCATTAATTATCAGTTTCTTTGGCATTATATCATTATTGAACGAGTACAATCTAGCCATTCCTTCGACTTTAGAAATGACGTGTTCCTACATTTTGAGTGTCACATTTGCCTTGTGCGAGCTTGCACCAACTTTTCTTGCACTTTCTGTAATAAAAGGGATCTACTTTTTTTAAATTTAGTCTTATGAAAAAGTAACTTAAAAGTAATGCCGTTACTTTTAAGAGTAACTGTGACAAATTACTTTTTCATTGCAGTAACTGTAACAATACCTTTGCTACTTCTATCTGAAAGCAACTGTAAAGAACTACTACTTGAAAGTAACTTACCCAAGACTGATGAAAGCTGCTGGCGGCTTGATCTTGTGGCTGATCATTTACATGTCACCGTCCATTTGAACAAAGCCTTCTTTGGAGATGTCACAAGCATTATTTAGCCGAGACAAAACAAATTGCTTCATCGTCCCCTTGGTAGCTAGTTGCCGTTCCGTTTGCGTAAGAAAAGTGTCTCTGCAAAGACGAGATGGTCGCTGTCTGACGGGAACTAGAGCCCCTGTGTAGTCGACTTTAGCTGGTAGAATGCTATGTTTTTTCCTGCGCCACCTCTTGCTGCAGTTGATCCCGTGCAGCACCGTAGCAACGGGCCGAGCCGGCTCAGTTTCCGTAGCAACCGACGGAGTCGAACGAGGCCAACGAGTACCATACCAGCTGTCGTCTGCTTCTTTCGCTTCTCGAAAAGCGCACAGTTCAAATTGTCAGTACGTGTCCCCACTGTGCATTGAACATTCGGTGAGTGAGGCATCCATATTCGGATATGCCCGTGCCGGTAAGCCAACCATGCATTTGTGCAGATTTTGCTCACTTTTACCTGCTTATACCGCTTTTCAATGAATGGGTGGAGAGGTAAAACAAGCCATACTAATAAAGAGGCCGCTAGTGGCACAGTTAACATGCTAATCTTCAGGCTCAAGATGGAGAGCGCCATGGGGGCTTTCGACATTGTGGACCTACATCTTTTCGCTTCGTGTCGCTACTCTGGCTGCTAAAGCTGTCGTATACAGTGGCTCTATACGGAACCTCGAGGCGAGAGAGGCCACATCTTCTGGCATGTGCGTAAAAAAGGTTCTCGATATATGAGCGCACGGCTATGTGTGGCCCCATTGAGACGTTGACCCACCTAGGGTTACCAACTGTCACGGATTTTGCGGGACTGTCCCGACTTTTTATTAAGCGTCCCGAGTCCCGCATCGTCCCTGTCGGGACAGCTATATGTCCCTAAATTTGGTCCAGACCGTCCATTTAAAAATTTTCTATGTGATACAATGCACGGCCAACAATGCGCTCACGCTGCGAAGCACGGATCGCACCGCGGTGGCTAGCATTGGCTGCGAGAGGCTTTAACCACTTTAGCATGCGAGCCACGGCAAGCCGGAAATCGGGGTGACACTGGTACCGGGCAGCGCCTGTTATCATCATCATTGTTTGTATAAACCCCTTTTTCTCCCTTTTAGAACCCTCGCACTGCCCTGCCCTGCCCCTGAACCCCCTCCCGTCCCGTCCCGGCTTCATTCATTGATGAGTTGGTAACCTTAGACCCATCTATTGGCACGCAGGGGACTGGCACACCGCGTACGTCCTGCTGTACGGACCACGTCTGCTGGAAGTAGAAGAGGACCTGCCGTGTCCGTAGCTACCCGTCCTGCCACACAAGAGCACCCCTCTCTCCTTACGATGGACCCTTTTTTTAAAAAAAGAAGAGAATAAAGTGTCAAGTTTGAGACCCGCAGTGTCGTGCGGAGACCGTGGCGGGAATGGGACACGATATCGGGCCGACGTAGGTAAGGTCCCACACGGGATGTGGAGTGTCTAAATTTTAGCCTGCAGAGGGTCAACTGCCGTTCCACCAGAGGAGGCCCAATATTTCCGGGATGCGTAAAACGCATATTTTGTTTAAGGCCTGAGAGGACAAGGCCTGGGAGGGTCAACTTTTGAACCGTTCCCTCAAATTGATTCAAACTTTCAGGTTGGATTGAACTTCATTAGGAATGATGACATCTAAAGTTTCAGTCTTGTAGGCCAATTCTAGAACATACTACGCTTAACAAGCTCCAGAAAAAAGTGACTTTGTTAGGAAATGTATTAAAAATAAGTCATAATTGCAATCCACAAAATTTCGTGTTAATGTGAAGTAGAATACCCATAGTGCAAGTTAAGGTAAAATTTAATTGTAGAACATGCAGTTATATAGAAAAACAATAACACCCAAAAAGCACAAAAACATTTTCACAAATTTTTGTGCTTTTAAAATATTTAGTTTTCATCATAAAGAAGTCAGCTCTGTAGGCTAGAGTACCTTAGGAGCTGTGCAACGATTTTAACGTTGAAAGAATTGGCGTTTTCTACTTTTGACATTGTTCACCTTGTCACAAAGGACAGAAAACACACCTCCTTCCTTCGAAATGTTGCAATTCCGCCGCGTAATCGCGAGGCAAAAATTAGAATATTCCTCGACCTGCAGCCGCGAGCGGCGGCCATGAGAAACACGCGGCATGACGTCAATGGGGAATCTTGTAGAAAGATAGCAAGTTGTGCGAATACCTGCTCGATAAAAGGTAACTTTTCTATAAATCTTGTCGTTCCAACATAAATATAAATGCGTCAAAAACCTGGTATCATCGACAAAACTTTTATTATACGGAGTTTCAGTGGCGCCATCTATCCTAGGTCCACAAAACCGTCAGCAGCGGAACAGCCGCCAGAAGCCGGAGGGGGAGGGGGACAGGGCCGGACGGGTATGGCCGGACCCGGATGAGACTTTCCTCCTTTCACCATATTGTTCGCGCTGCGCCCGCCAGCACGTGGTCACGCGGTCGCGAGCGGATGAGTTCTCGCTGCTCACTGATGGCTCTAAAGAGAGAGCTTCACCGGAACCCCGCGCCTTCCCCATTGACGTCACAGCGCACGTGACTCGGAAGTTAGTGAAGGAGTTGAGAGGCGCCGAAAACCTCAATCTTTGTCCATTTTTTAAAATAAAAACTAGGACATGCAGGCAAAAGCGGTTTTTTGTTCTTTACTTCAGAAAGGTCGAGACACCAACTCCCACATTAGTTAAGCAAAGCACTGAAACTGTTGCACAGCTGCCTTTAACTTGTCCCTCAAGAAATTTCAGTCCAGGACACCACTGAATGAAGTCTTTAAACTTTCAAAATGTCAGATGATACTTTTCCTCATACTACATTTTCTGCCAAAAGTGAAACTGCAAAAAATGCATTTGAAGTTTCAACTCAGGTTTTTATATTTTCTTTGAGTCCCAGATACACCAAAATTCACTTAGCATTGTTAGCACCTTCCCTTCGAGTCTTGGTTGTTCCCCTGGCAATAGCTACCAGCTTGTGTCGTTTGTAGGCAAGCCAACTTTTCTAGCAGGCATTCCTTGACAAATAAACTGGCAAGAACTAAGAGGCAAATCATACTAGGGAAGAGCAGCAAAGCATGAGATTAGGTCTGAAGTGGAAGACACTGTGAAAGGGTGTTGCTGAAGATGGTAGAATATCACGTCACCGGGCAGGGCCAGTCGTAAACCTCCGTTTCAGGTCTGAACCAATAAGATTGCTCATACCAAATTTTCAGGATTTTTCTGCATGGATGTATGGGTTCCTCCTGGCCATTAAAACTTCTAAACTTGAAAAGCTTCTATGGGCTAAGTCTAGAGTAAAAGGCGCTTCCAATGAGGGTGAGATGTTCTGGCTATGTTAAATGATATGAAGCAGCCCTTAAATCAAAAACGCAAGACGTGTTCCCTGCTGACTCGGGAGGGCTGCCGGCATTCCGAAAAATAATTTATTGTAAGATAAATCCTGCATTATTATAAATAGAAGTTTCTGAAACCATTTTTTGAAAGTTAACAAACATATATATCTAAAAAAGAAAATGCAAAATAGTTTACTTTTGAGGCTATATCCCCTTAAAAATAAATTTACAGATATCATGGCTCGCTGGCTTTAAGAAACTGCTCATGCGGAAAACTCCGGATTTTCCTTTTTGACGTTGCTCCTTGTTCAAATCTGGCCCTCGCGCCACAAAACCTTATTAAACCCTTTGGGGTCGACGAACGCGACAAGGTGCCGGCCAAATGAAGCGAATGTTGATGAGTGCCAGGCGTTTGCCAACCCTTTGTTGGCAGGCGTTTATTATCGAAAGCATCTCTTGCAGTATGTACAATGTCAGAAGTGCCCTTCAGAAAACATCCCTCCGCTTTGGGGGATCCAGTTTCCATCCGGCAGGCCCTGGAGCTCCCTTAGGCACTGCCTTAAAAAAAGAAAAACAAAGATAGATTTCTTACAAATTATTACATAACCTTAAAATTATTACATAACAAAGACAAATTTTTGATTCCTTGCCATTAAGGCAAGGAATCAAGAAACTGAGAAAATATAATGTTGCGAGCTGACAAAAAAAAGAAAAAGAAATACGCCCTGAAAGAGTAGAACTTAACCTTGACAGCCTCCAATATTCACCCGAATATTGGAACGCCAACAATCTCCGAAGTACAATTGCAGAGAGCGGAGGCAACCCATGTGTTAATTAAGGCAGGTTCACACAATGACTGCTTACCACCGTCTCCCTTAACTCTACGATGAGCGAACACTTTGACACCACCCATCGGGTAACCCTGAAACACATCCAGTTTCCGTATCTCGTTTCTTTTGCGCATCATTCTTCTTCCTGGCTCGAAAACCTTTGACAACCTTATCTCCTATATAGAACAAAACATTTGATCCCTCAAATAGCACAAAAACTTCGCTCTAGCAAAATGCAGTTCCGGGTCACCTCCCAGACGGTGCCAGCGTGTCGGGGTGTCCTCTGTCGTAAGAGATTGGTAGAACTCAGCCCTAAGCAAATGGGAGTGTGCCGACAGGCCTTAATCGAAGCACCTGGCAGAGTTGTGCCTGTAAGTCCATCAACATTGCCCTTGGGGCACATTTCTCCTTGCATTTTTCCTACAACCCTTTCCCCCAGAGTTTGCTAGGTTGCCATTGTCAAGTGCCCCTCTCGACGTAACGTCGTCGCTATATCTATCTATTTACATTGCCTCACAGTGCCCGAGGCAATGACACGTCGGCATCGCCGAGACGCAAATTTAAAGTCGTGCGGTTCTTATACAGAGGCATGAACGAGACTCGGGTTGACTAAAAAATAACTGCATTTAGCGTCTCATTGAAAAACGTGGTTGTAGGCATTACGGGAATTATTCCTTCGGGTAGCGAGTTCCAGTCTCTCATTGTAGACTGAAAGAAGGACTACTCTAACATATCCGTTCTACGTGTTCACTTTCTTAGCATGGTCCCGCCTTCCCGATGGGAAGTGGGAGCTAGCAAATACTCGGTTTTGTCCGTTCCGAGGCGATTATGAGAGATGCTATAGTAAAATTTTAGTCGTAATTGTCTGCCTTCTGTGGGATAATGAAGCCAAATCTAACTGCATTTTTAGTAGGTTGCTACTCGAGCTAAAGTTTGAATTACCCGATATAAATTTGCTAGCAGTATGGTATTTCTGCCCCACATACTACTATAATACTGCTTTGAGTCTTCCTCCAGTGAAAGCACATATACCGAGCAATGAAAACCACATTGATCAAAACATGCACATTTGCGAAGAGCCACGCCTCAAAATCTAGTCCGACCACCGTGGGCATGCCTCGGCACGGCTCGACCATCGGATAATCCACGTGCACCGACGGCGAAAAGGCGGGGCCAAAGGCATTAAGGCCCGTTTACGCACTTATGTCTGCTTACCACCAAGTTCTTGCAATCTCTTAGAACAAGAACACTGGCGTGCTGGCGCCATCTATGAGGCGACCTTGGGACTGCATTTCACTGGAGCGAAGATTTGGCGGTACTCGAGACATGAAATGTATGTATTATCCATGAGAAACAGTCGTTTATAGCATTTTCGACAGTTTTTGAGCCAAGAAAGAAAGAACAATCTGCAAAGAAAGTATATGTAAATGCCAAATGTTCCATCCAATAGATGGAACCAGTGTGTGTAACCAGCCTATACTTGCAAATGCGGAGAAACGAATGGTCTACGGACAATGTAATGCTGAGCTTTTGGCAAGCATTTCCTCTGACCTGCAGAGTCATCTGGATGTGCGCCTTGATGTTGGCCGAGTCCTCGGAAAGTCGCCTCAGGTCCTGCTCAAGCACGACTTCCCGCCGGCCGACAAACCAGAGTGCCTCCTCGTGTGTCAGTTCTACGAAGAAGCCCAGGGCCGACTTGCACGCACACCTTGGAAGGGTCTGGCCTGCAGGAAAGCGGTGTTGCGCCCGTGACGAGAATAAGTAACGAAATAGTGTCGTTAGTTAGTTCATCAAAAGTTAACGCGTTACTGAGATTCACTACCGTCCTTGAAATGAAACGAAATACTGTCACCATTACTTCCAAAAACTACCGAATACTACTTTTTCGTTACCTCAGACCGGCACTATTTGGCTGCGATAAGCCATAGATACGAGCTTGGGCAGAAATTAGTTTCGAGTGCAAAAAGTCTGAATGCACTCCATTCATTGGTTTATTTATAAAAGTTAATTTTTGCACCCAAATAGCACTTGGAAACACCTTGTAATGTGAGAGAGACGGTACTAACGATCGAGTCGAGTTCATCGGCCTTGAGAGTTTGCCGACGTAACAACCAAAACTTAAACGCAGTCTATGTTTACAATCAACTCTTTTTCTTTCTTTTTTTGCACTTATAAGAAAACGTTTGATTTCATCTTACATGTCAGCTTTCGTGGCTTATATGGTCATGTCGGGGTAGTCGTTTTCTGTACTAGCACTGAACAAAAACGGGCAGAGGAAGCAAAGGAAACAGAACTCTTAATGAACAGATGTTTCTAACGTGCCAGAAAGTGGAAATGAAGATACTCTTTTATCAAATTCGTTTCTCATAATTCACCCCTCCCACATCACCAAAATATAAGGAGGTTCAAATTGGAACTGGTCCGTGTCATGATGTGTGACCGAGAATTTGGCCCTCCAACTAAAAAGGCCACACCTTCCTGCTTTAGAGTGTTCCACTTCTTGGTAGGTGCAACTAAGCTTCCGGGCGTCCCCTTTGTGTAATTTTAAATCTTTCGACCACCCCTGTGCTTTTTTTTTAACAAGTCTGACATGCCACTTACACGACTGCCTGCACATAGAAGTTGCAACCAAGGTCCACTTGTGTCCGAAATGTCTCCTCGTTCTTCTGGACTTCCTGCAGAGTAAAACAATAAGGAAGCCAGAGCATCAGTTTGATGGTAGGTTGCGCATCACCGTGGAAATAAATCCTGTTGGGGTGCTAAACACCGTAATGTTAGCTTTGGGCAGCCTAAATTTTGTTATTGATGTGTTAGCATTAGTGCCTGCATGACAGCGAAAAGCTGACGGCGTGGGAGGGAGGCACCGTCACGGGACGGAAGCTTATGCGCACCGCGGTGCGAGTCCGCATGCTGGTTTGCTACGTATGCCTTGGTTTGTGCTACAAGATGGAAGGTGAACCAAGTACTAAAGTACTAGTGCTGGTCTAAGTAGGCGGCAAAAGAAGACTGATTCTGAACGAAGGAGACGGGTCGCCGAAACCGGTGAACAGCGAAAGCAGCAGCAGCAGATGCTGCTGCTATACAGTGTTCACCCCTAGGCGACAGTCTGGTGGAAGGTGCATGCTCACCGGACCAACCAACCGCCTCCCCTTTATCACCTACCCCGCTTTCTGCGCATGGGTATGGGCGGGACCGAAATCACGTGACAAAAGATCAAACATTCAATTCAAAACTTCATTTTCCAGAAAACTGGAGGGATTGCCAGACAAAAAGCTATTCAAAACAGCTTGACTGGGTCTGGGATCCAGTAAAGATAGCTAGGCGTATGACGGGTCCAAAGAGCACGTAGCCTCCACCGCACTGTGAGCTTAGGGGTGAACGGAGTATATAAGGCGTGCAAGGAGGGCGAGACGAGAAAGAGGAGTGGAAGCAGTGCCTAGCAGAAGAAACCCCAAAGCCGGAAAAAATTAAGGGAAGATCCATTGGTGGATCCTTAGGGAATGCGTTGGCATGACCCTTGGGGAACACCACACATGTCCCTCTTTGGGAAACGCTAACACTGACCCCATAACAAAGCCAGAAAGAGGCAGCAAAAAATAGAGGGAAAGAGAAAGACAAAACAGAAAAGTTAAGGGGTCAGCGTACCCCAAGGGTCATGCTAATGCATTCCTTAAGGACCCACCAATGGATCTTCCTTTAAGTTTTTGTTCACCAATTGTGTGGTATATATGGCAGCACCTGCACCGAAGTTTGAAATGAATTTGATTTCTCATGAAATAACAATATTTGTTTACACGAGGAGGTTACCCTGGGAGTTGTGCGAGGCTGAGCAGAAAGGTTAGAACCTGAACAGAAAGTTAGGGTGCAGCAAACGAGCTGGGGGTGAGAACGAGGGTCGACACGACACAGCCTCAAACACATGCATACAGGTTAGAACCTGTAGGCAAGATAAAAACTAAACGAAAACGAGCTAATTGGGGGGTTGAGTTCGCCACTTTCATGACCGCCGTTGTCATGACCGCCGCTGCAAACCCTTTGAGAAGAGTCGGCACAATGCTGCGAAATCAGCACGGACATGGGGGCTAACGTACGCACACAGATCGGGTCAGGATCGGCGAGTAGCCGCTACGACCGGTCCGCGCTCGAATCAAAGAAGTTGAGGCTACCGAAGCTACACGCTGACCACTGCAAGTGCACCGCAAAAGCTTTTGGAATCCCGGACGTTCTCCATTGTCTCGATACGTTTCCGAGGCATGTTCCGAGATCAGCTACTCACTGACCTGAATCCTCTCGATGATCGTCCTCAGCTGCAGCAACTCTGAGAGCTTGGAGCACACTTTCTCGCGCTCTTCGAGGCACCTCCTGCGCCAATGATGGAATCAAACCGAATCCGTAAGAAGCAGGTGTGCCAAGAAAGAAAGGCGCTTCTTACCTCAGATCCTCCTTCAGTACTTCGTTGAGAAACGTCTCATATTGTAGTACTTTCGCGCGGACATCCGCCATGCCTGGTTTGACGCGATGCCACGATACTCTGTACTCGTTGTTCAGGCGACGGTCACCATGGTCATGATCGTACACCGAATGAACCACCGTACATACATCGACATATTCCTTGGTGCATATCTCGTGTAGCCGTCGTTGTCGTTCTCGTGGTTGTCAGTTGTCATGGCTACCCTGACAGCACCTATAGTTGCTAGAGACATAACTGAAAACGGTCAACACTACTGAAACAAATATGTTTACTGGGTGACAGCTTGCGCCACCTAGCCCGTGTTTAACTAACCGTATGTTGTACCGCCGCAATGTTACAGTAGCAACGTGATAGGTCAATAGGAATCCAGGGGAAAGCTCACCGGAGAAAAGCTTACACTCCCTTTTTGTGCGGGTCCGGAGAAAAGCTCACCAGTCTTCTGACAGACCCGGCGAAAAGCTCACCTCGAATTAAATTATTATGTAAAGTGGTCGTTATCATTTAATAGCAGTAGTGCTGCCAAGGTTTTAGGCGTCTCTAACGCAGGCGGTACACCGTGCGACCGAGATAGCGCGAAGCGATTTATCGCATTTTTAGAAGGAGTTGATCTGCGTCAAACTTTTATCGCATAAGCTTGTGCCCTGAATGAGCAATTTCCACCGCAATAGTAGCTTGATGGCAACCACTAAAATGTAAATAAAAGTTATTTGTTTGTTTATGTTGACAGTGTCACGCAGGAGTACACACTTCACATCAGATCGCTCTGCTGTGGGCAATATAAAAAAATAACTAAGAAATTCAATTTTTTTTTAAATATGTCATATATTATTTCATTTAGATGATTGACTAATATTACTCTAGCTAAAAATATTGATTATTTATCAGTATATGCCTTTTCAAACATGGCAGGTTGTTTCATCAATTCTTCCCATCAGTGGAAACAATGCGGAAAAAAGAATTACTGCAATTTGAACATTTTATTTATAAAAACTCCGCCTGAAACCCGAAAACTAAAAGCGGGTAAGCGTTCCTTCGAACTGGAAAGGCTGAGATTGGCAAAACGACGTTGCCTAAAAAACAGAGCCCGTATTTATTTGTAATTTTGTTTTATTTTGGGACATGTCGGGAAGTATTAGCGGCGATAATTAAAGACTTGTTTTATTTTGGGACATTTCCGGAAGTATTAGCGGCGACTTTGGAAGTTTTTTCGATTGTAATGTAATTTTACATGAATTTCTCAGGTCAGCCAGAATGTCTTCATTGATTTTAGACTATATTTATTTTATAACTTGTTAATTAGAAATGCTGATATGGCACCAGTTATGATAATTTGCTGACTTTTGATTGGCATACTTGTTCGCGCGTTTGAAATCAGATCATAAGCAACATATCATATTGAAGCTCAAAATCTTAATTCTATTATTATTATTATTATTATTATTATTATTACAAAATTGTGACAATGTAGGCCTCCAAAAAACGCAACGATCACAAAAAATACGGCATTTAACGATATTAGTTCTTACACCGAATCTGTATATGACTCGTTGGTAAAAATTTTCGCGTCGGCGTCCTCACGGGGAAAAAATTACACCATCTTCCCGAGGGGAACCATGGGGTGATGCGGAGCATCGTGTTGGTTCCGAGGAAAGAGTCAGTTGCGTGCTGACGTCGAGAGATGGCGCCACCGACTGCACTAGCGTAACCCCCTACGCGAGCCTTCGTCGCGGCTCGCGGCAGAGAAACTTGGAACGCTCGCCGCTCGCCGTTTAATTTTTTTCACACTTGAAGGAGAGGAGACTAGAGGAGGAGAGTTGCGCGTGCGCGCGCGGTGTGAGTAGAAGCGAACGCACGCGAAGTGCACACAGCTGGTAGAGAGAGAGAGCGGAGAGAGTAACGCGCAGCTGTTGGAGAGAGGGAAGGAGGAGAGTTGCGCGTGCGTAACGTGAGTGCGGACTACAAGGCCGCGGGACATAGACCCGAGCAAGAGATGCTCCGCATCTAAAAAATAACCTTCAGCGATTGAAGCGGGAGTGCATATCATGCATACAACATACAACACAGCATTCGTCTGAATAAAGAACAAGCACAAAACAAGCTTCCGAAAGGCGCTCCTGATAACAACGCGAAGTACGTAGCGCTCACCGCAAGCGTTTCTCGGTAAAGATTACTGTTGCGCAGGCTGCCGCGGCGACTTCAGCTTGCGCAAAGCTTTGGCTTGCGACGTGGGGAACTCATCTCTGTTACGTCACGGCGCGGTGGTGGCGCGTCGGGCGCACTTCCGGTCTGGGGCTGTGGGCGGAAGTAGAGCATGGCGTTCTAGATTGCGCAACTCTGCTCCCCTTCCAAGCAGGAGTTGCGCAATCTAGAACGCCATCTCTCGGCGACTAGCGGCGAACACCCGGAGGTTCCAACTCCGGTCAGAAATGCATGGGGAACGTGAGAAAATCGTTGTTTCTTCAATATTGTGGAGATATACGGAACGACAATAGTTTTTGACATAATAAAGGAACATTTTAGAATCATTTGCGCTGAGTTGTGTGCCAAGTAAGGACGTAATTTGTTTTTAAAAATTGCATGAGCGGCATCCGGCGGCATCATGCAGCAGACGACGCGGCGACGTCACAGCGTCCACGTGACCCGCTCCGGCCAACCCAAAGAGCCCATCTCCGCTGCGTGCAAAAATCGTCTGCTTCAAACGCCATTGCCTTGGAAATTGCCTTCTCAAAATTTGCACACGCATCCGATATTATTAAAACTTTGATAAAGTGTTTAGTGCTTTACCAACTTCACGACAGACTAGTTTTGAAAAGTGTGAACTCGCCGTTTATTTTTTAATTAGCCGTGTTGCGTCGATCTCCATGTATTCTCCCATAGGGCGGGCCGCCTCCTGGAACCCTGAGTACCACGTGACTCGCGCCGAGCTGCTCTGTCGGCCATGTTGTCGGCAAAACACGCGGATCAAAGGATTGCGCTACTCTGCTCCGTAGGAGCTATATAGTGCTCTAGAAGCGCTCCATGCGTGAGACGTGTATTCCTGCGTTGGATTCCTGCGTTGTTTTGAAAGGAACCAGACAAAAACCTGCCTTCTCGTCAAAACGCCGCGACTGGGGCCGTACCAAAAGTGTCGATGAAAGGTTTGAAGGTCAGTTTTCACGTGCTCGGTTCGTCCGAAGAATCTGGATATGTGCCGTGAAAGGGAAAACCAGACACCGTCGGACAACGATTGCTATGGGCGGGAAGCACTTTGGTTGAATTCACGGATACTTGTGGTCATCAGATTTATTTGTTTTGTTCCAACATGAACGCCAGAAAACCGTCAAGGTTGTTGCGGACCACCTGCGGACTACGTTCAGCGCGTCTTCAAGTTCAAACGGCCGCCTGATCGTTCGAACTGTCGTCTGCTCTTTCAAACGTTTCTGCTTGTCGTCTGCTCTCTTAGACGACGCCGGTCCGTAGACCAAATGTTGGCCCGGTACTTGCGACGATAGAAGTAAGTGCAGGCCTCAAAGACTTAAATTTGAAGGTTGGTAAGCAGGCTCGATGTAAACAGTAGATACAGGAGATGCTGATCATTGTTACCAGTGACCATCACCGACTTGTTATGCCTAATTCAGTTGGTCCGATTCTGCTTGCGATTTTCAGTATCGACGTCGACCATCTCAGCTACGGTTCACGCTTTTTGCAGCCCGAGCGGCGTCGCGACTGAAATTCCGAGCGAAATCTCATCATGCGAATCAGGCTTTAGCGTACATTCTGCGGCGTCCACGCGGAATGAATCGCCACATGTCACATTATTCACGCGAAGTTTTGCGGTGTAACGAGCCTCGGTAATTTCGCTGACGCCGCTCAAGATAGTCAGACATCGCCAGGAAGACGTAGAACCAACAATTCGAACGCGAAAAGAGCAGGGGACTCACACCGACGCCGACAACATCGCATTTCAATGGTTTGTTTATGGGCGACGGCGAGCTTGTTGCCCACACCCCCATCGCGCATGCGCGGCGCCGGGGGCGTCCGCTAGGGGCGCTCCGGTTTGTTTCAAACCGGGCGCCCCTTTCAACGTGCGCTCGGTTTGTAAACAAACCGGAGCGCAATCCAGAATACATACAAGACTAGAAATAAAACAGCGCGGAGTAGGTAGGCTGGCTTTGGGGGCACATTACCAAAACGCCAAACCAGGGAGTACAAGGAGACATGGGATGGGCGTCATTTGAGGGCAGGGAAGCTGTGAGCAAGATAGAATTTGAGGATTGGTGTCGGAGGACTACCCAATTAATATTTTGCAACAGAGTAGCGTATTTTTTTAATAAAGCCAAAAAACGCAACTGCGCGAAACCGAAACCGAAACGGAGAAGTGGAGAGGATAGCGGGAGTGGCGGAAGTCACGTGGCTACACCCGACCGTGCGCTTTTTTTCTCTCTTTTTTTTTTCCCTCGGCGTAGCAGACGACATGCGGCTTTAGCGGGCACTGTTTGCGATTCTTTTGCAGTTATGTTTGTTCCGCTCGCTGTTCTGTACTCCAAGATGAGTTGTTTTGTACATTGAGGAGTTGGAGATGAGTAGCGAGTGCCCGTGGTTAATTTTCATGATGGGCTCCGAAAAGAATACACCCAAGATGTTGCGTGAAGAGCTGGCTCACACGTCCTGCGTCCGAAAAAAAAGTGGCATTGTGCGACAGAGTTTCCGAAATATCAACGGGATCGGGACCAATGGCTGGCTGCAATTCCTGTAGAACATTTACGAGCACCTCGGAAAGCGGACGCTACCTGATTTATATGCTCTTTGCATTTTGTGGAAAGTGATTACATTGAGTTCGCAGGTGTCAAAAAAGGAAATCCCATCCCCATTTAATTCAGCGACGTTTCGTCCACAACATTTGTTTGTTAATTTTTGTTTGTTTCTTCAGTGATAATTGTAAAAAGAAAGAAAGGTAAACATCGAAAAATGTTTGAAAAAGAAAAAAAAAGTGCCATCATCGGGGATCGAACCCGGTCCTGCCGCGTGTGAAGCGGACGTCGTACCCACTGAGCTACGGGGGGATCACGTGACAGGGGGATCTCTTTCCTTAGTAATACTTCAGCCGGTAAATTGTAAGTTGGAAAGTTTGCTGCCGATTTTCCTCCAGCAAAAGCACTCCCGGGTCGAAGTCGGGAAGCACCACGTATTGGCGACATTCGCACCTAGTAAAGAAATCGTACGCGTGCATATTCAACTCGAAGTAGACGCGTCGTGCTTGAAGTTTGCGCGAGCGATGTCTTCAGCCACGAGAAGGAGCGACGGCTCGGCGACGTCTTCGTGCAAATCGGCTTGGTGGTCGGGCGTGTCGTACGGGATGAATACCAATTCTTTTGATCAGTCCCAAATTTCTCTTTTAAAGGCAGACAGAATTCGCCGGTACCGCGAACGACAGTTCTGAAGTAGAGGTCCCGCGCCCGTCGTCCGCTGCCATCGCCGTCCCCGCGAGTCCCACGATACGCGAAACGACGCACGCACAGAATGCTTCCGGTTCTCTGTGGAACTTTTTTTTCAATCAACGTATTTGCAGCTTTTTAGAAGCCACAAAAAATGGGTTTCATATTTTTTTCTATTTTTAATATTGAGTGTGTGCCTTCAGTGACCAACGACTTTCATTAAATTTGGTAGTCGCATCGATAACTTCGAAAACGGCCCGTGACCACGGAAAAGAGAGTGAGCGAGACTCGAACCGGCCAGTTCTTGATCGGCGGTTTTCGGGCGGAAAGAAACCGAATTTCGAGTCGCAAATTGTGTTTTGGGTAGTTGGGCTCTCATATGTCATGTACAACTAAAAACCTCGGCGAGCATAAACACCCTGTCAGTGTCGCTCTGGCGTCTACCTTTTTTGCGGTTTCCACGTCCCTTGGGGTTCGGGCAAGCCAGCGGGCACGGAGAGAGTCACTAAATATCAGTGCGTCATATTTTAACCGGACGACGCGGAAACCTCCTCCACCGACGAGAGCGACCCGCAGTACCGAAAGCGCGCAAAATGTGACGTCTTAGGTCCTGGGCTTACTACTGGTCAGAGCCGCTAAAAGCTTTTTTTTAGTCGAGATACAAAATATAAGTGTCGCGAACCGTTTCAAATATGTATGAAAGTAGTTTTTGTTCAGTATTTTAGATCAGAAAAGAAACAAATGCAGTTTATAAAGTACGGAAACAAGAAATGACCCGTCGACATACCCGCCACCAAGCAGCGGAAAAAGCGGCGCATATTAGAAAGGGCTAGTGGGATGAGGCGCCGATGAACGGCGAGCGTAGAAAGGTCCCGGAGCGTACAAAGGCCATTTGGCGGTATGGCAGCGCGAAGTGGCTCCCGTCCTGTACTGGTCTTTACCCCGTGTTTGCTGTCGTTTGTGGCCAATGAAGTGTTATGCCGAAATAGTCTTTAATCGCGCAGCAAATGCAATGCGAGTCGCCCTGGCCGCCCGCTTCATACAGCCTATCCAACACACGGTTTAGTGGCGCCCTCTCGAGCCGTCGACACGAAGTGCGGCAGCCGTGAGCGCTCGATGAGCTCACTATACCTCCTCTAGTTCACGGCCACTCCAAGCCAGGACCTACGACGTCATGAAAGCGGTTATTTTTTGCTTGTTTTTGTAATTCTAATTTTCCTATAACTTTTAAAATAAAGCGAATTTTGCGAAAAGAAAAGTTTCATTAGGTTACTACGTTCAGTGCGCTTAGGTTCGGTGCAAATTAAAAATCAGTCAAAACGCTGTTGCAGGACCCCTTTAAATGGTAAGACAAAATGTCTAGGTGGCGTAAGCTACCCCCTGATCCAAAGGGCTCAGCCGTATTCATCCATCCATCTATTCATCCAAACATGAGTTTGTGTCGTCGTTTCCTTACTTTGTCCTAGCCTTTCGAGCGCCTTGTGTCGTCGTTTCCTTACTTTGTCCTAGTTTTTCGGAGCTTGTCTTTTTCCCATGAGTTTGTGTATATCAAAAAGTTTTGATACAGTGCATTTACAAATTTTCTTTCGTCAATCATTTGGTGCAGTGCAGTGGGCAATCGTTGCAGGTGATACCACAGCTTCGCTGGCCAACCACCTTCACAGCTTGGATTGGAGCCCCGACGTTTCAGAAAGGCCTGGTTTTGTTTTCTTTTGAGCATATGAAAAACACTGACATCACTATCAAGATAGACAAACAGTCAAACACTGAGTGTAATATAAAATCCTATCCGTCACGCGTTTTTTTTTTTAACACAATTCTATTGTGTGACTGGGACTCCATTTTTTAGTTTTTCTAACGAGAACAGCGTTTCTTACTTTATACGTTTTGTGAGCATATCTTAATCTCACCACCCGTGGCGATACTTTGTAAACTATGAATTGATTCTGCTACTCTTGTGCTGGGTATAATGTTAAAGCAATTAATCATCTAAATTGGCAAAAGCCTATTAAAGGGCCCGCAGTTCATTGTTTCACACGACAATTATTTGAGCAAGAAAAGGCAGCAAGAAGACAAAAATATAAGCACTGATTTTTTCAACTAATACAATATTCTATACTACCTCTAGGGCGTTTGAAAGACGGAACTCTCCAAAATATTTTGGAGCGCCTGGATTGGACAGGTATGTCACAAAATGAAGCTTCCGCGAACAACTTCTTTCGCTCAATATTTACGCTGTGAAACACATATTGAGTTATGAAAGAATAAGAAATGAACACCTATACCGAGAAATTAAATTCAAGATATAGGTTAGTTTCGGTTTCGCTTCCGAATTAAAGCGTGCCTCCTGGCGTAAATATTAGGCTGAACACTGTTTTTGTTTTCAAAATAAACAGGTGACCTCGAATAAGCAGGAATAATTTGTGTCGCTCAGTGAAACCAGCACACTAGACAGGCTCAGATTTTTGGAGACGAGTGGCGCCATCTATGGTGAATTGGAGACGCGAATAGTCGGTGACAGGTTGAGAGTAAGTGAAAACTCCTCTCACCCTTTCCACTTCAGCGGAGCGAACGGTGGAGAGGGGGTCTCCTCCTCTCCTGCGTTCGCTCTGCCAAAGGGGAGAAATGGGAGGAGCTACCATTTTCCTCTTAACCTGTCAGCGAGTATAAGCCCGCGGATTTGTCTACTAATAGTAGCAAAAAAGAAGAGAAAAAGGATGCAACTGCGTTGACTATCGAGTACCGTAGTCAACATGTGTAGCAGTGGCAAGCGAGCTGCCATGGCGAAAATAGGGCAAGCCTCAGCGGGCCCGTGAAAATAGGCGTGGTGGGCTGGGCCGGGATCTTAAATATCGGCCCGTGCAAACCTCTAGTTGTCGGTCTCTTCGAAACAGCTGGCAGAACTCCGCACCTGGTGACAGCACTCGCTGTCCCCGGAATGAATTTCAAAAATTGAAAACCTCATCAATTATATACGGGCTCGTTCGGTTGAACAGAACATTTCTGCCTACCTGTTTGTATAGTGTTCTGTGTGTGTGTGTGTGTGTGTGTGTGTGTGTGTGCGTGCGTGTGTGTGTGTGTGTGTGTGTGTGTGTGTGTGTGTGTGTGTGTGCGTGTGTGTGTGTGTGTGTGTGTGTGTGTGTGTGTGTGCGTGTCATGTTTAAGGCGGGAAAAGTGGAGAAAGAAGACATGCAAGCTGTTGATGACTCCAGACGAAAACTAAGAACGGAGATAGCAACTACTGTAAAACCCTTGATGTTCGCGAGCCCTAATTATCGCGAATTTCGCGAATTGAAAAATTCGCGAAATTTAAGGGCACGCGAAAATTTCGATCTTTAAGAATTTCAATGCAGGCATCTGGAATTCGCGAAATTTAGTGGCCGCGATTCTGTCCTTGTGACCGATTCGCGAAAAATAGGGCCGCGAAATTAAAGGGTTTTACAGTATCTAAACAATGCTTTAAATTGTTAAATAAAAGAAAAATAATATGCACTTTTACCGCACCTGCTTGTTTGTCCCCGCAACACTTATTAAACTAATATTTGAAAAATCTTCCTTGCTTGTTCCAGATTAGCAGGTGTAAAATGTTTATCCATTAGATCAACATTTATTGAATAAAAATGAAGCACATGAAATATAGAGGGAGAATCAGCAGGCGACCAGCGAAAAATCGACTTTTAAAACAAATT
>JAZHYW010060688.1:0-16100 GCA_037355805.1 Ixodes ricinus | reverse complement strand
AAACGAAAGTTGGACGGATTTTGCTCATCTTCATTTTTGGTAAGGGAATCAGCTTCTCACACATTCCAGTCTCTTGGATGTGCTCTCTGATAAAGGGACTGAGAAAATAATTTAGATGCAATTATATCAGACTACATCTTAGGGTTTTTCGTTGATTTGGCATTTATATTAGCAATTCCTGCTCCAGAAGACCTTTTAAGGTTTTTAATTATGCTATCAAATCTGTCACAATCTATAATGACAGGATACATTGAGCCAAAATTTACTCTGAGAATTTCTTGAATAAACCTAATTTTCACCAAACAGTAATATTATTCGATTAATCGAATTATCCGAAATCACAAATACTATGAATCTAAAATTCGAATCGAATTACTCGGACAATCATAATTGTGATTTAAATTCAAAACACCACATAATCGCACACCTCTATAACATATTAATTTGGACTCCTCATCGATCTAAACACAGCATTAACAAAATATTTTGTGTTGTCATTTTGAACAAAATATTACCCACAAAAAAGACTCGTAACGGCTTATTGTAAGCATTCATCGCAGATATGCCAACAAGCCTCCCAAGACCAGAAACATGCAAAACGACATTCAGCATCTGGCTTTATGCGAAGAACGAAGAACGTCGACGTAATAAAATTATTTCAAATTCAATTCAAATCACGCGTATTTGTTTTTTTATATTGCATGCATTCAGATGAGGTTGTCTATGTCTTGAAATAGCTTACCAAGTGCAATCCAAGCAACTCCAAAATGTAGGATGCAGACAATAGCGTTCATTTTAGTAGTGTTGTGCTCTCGCTCCGGAATAAATGTGAAGCGATCGGTGTTGTAACGCGGTTTTTATGCAACGATTGTTGTGTAATGTAGCCAAGACTCCTCTATACGTCACACATTTATTTCCGCAGTTGGTAGCAAAGTGTCGGCATTGCTAAATGTCATCGTACTCGAAAGCCTGACATTTATTTATTTCCATCGCTTACGTAAATCGCAAGAACTTAGAAATGTAATAACTTTCGTGTTTTTTTTCTATTTATGCGAATGTTTAGTTTAGTTATTATGGGGCACTACCGTAACCTTTCCGCTCATAGTATTTGCCTCGCTTCAGTAGAACCAAGATTCATCAAGCTTCGTTCATATTAATGTTTTATATGTAAAATTTTACCACAACTAAGTATTCACCGTTATTTGTATATATTTGATACTAGTTAAAACTTGGATATAGAAAGCGAACCTAGAGCAAAAGACTAGCTTCGGTATTTAACATTGTATGACGCATCGCTTTCAACGAGCTCTGTCTTATCGTTTAGAAACTTTTAAGGCGAAAGCATTACTTGCTTCATTACGCGAAAAAGCGGCGGCGCTGTCCCTGAAAAATGGTCATAAAAATAGCGTCATCAAGCACGCGCCTCTGAAATAAAAAACAAAAAAAGCACAGCCACGCAGATGCATTGCCACGGGATGCCAACGTATGGCCGTCGATGTCTCGCCGCGCCTGCGCAGTGGGGGAGCTTATGTCGCCACCGGAGAGCCGTGTGCGAAAGGAAGACGCGGCGCGCTGTTTGCGTGCAGGAATGCTTTCGCAATCCTACACGTAAGAAATCTTCAGTGTTTTCGGCGAGTCTTTTTTTTTTGCACGCGAAGCCCGTTTATGGCTAAGGTTCCGTGGATTTTTCGTGTGCAGTGGCTAAAAACTCTACGCCCGCACCACCGCACTCACCGCACACGCGCGCCTTCCCGTATAAAAGATTCGAAGTAAATAACCAAAACTACAGCGTTGACAAACGCGCGTTCAAGATGTCATTTGTTTTACATTGTGCTTTAGACAGTGTTACTGCTACAGACGCCGGCGCACACGCATAGGTGCCTGCCCTTATAAAGATTCAGTATTTAATAACCAAAATAAAGCTAGCAAAATGCGCGTGCAAGACGTCATTTGTTTTAGGCTTTTGCTTTAGAACAGTTACTGCTACAGACGCCGGCATGTGCGGCGCGTGAAACACCATTCCCTGCATCCTCCTTGACGCTTGGGTAATTTAGCAATAGGTCTATTTACTAGATTAGTTATCACTAGGCACCATTTTCAAGATCAGTAGACTCTCAGGTAGATAATAAAGGTTTCTCAAAGATTTGCAGCTGTGCGACCCGCGTCGGTCATGTCTACGCTCGCACCGCCCTCTATTTGCCGTCGCTCCAAGCGCTTGCGTGCCTAGCTTTCTTCCTTCCGCTCTCCCGGGGTGGCGGTCCCGGCGCGCGTGTCTACTTTCCACCGTGTGTAGTCCTATCGTCGCGCGTGTCTCAGTGTCCTCCGGCTCCCTCGGGGCAAGTCTGTGTTGTGTGCTTAACAGTTTCGCTGGTCATCCACATTCACAAAGTTAAATGCATCATTATTTTATTTCTATTGATACTCTGCAGGACATTTGTTGCTGCAACACGGTTATTGGCAATATTTTTTTAATACTCGTACCTTTTTAGTTGGCCCATTTTCGGCGACATTTACCATTAGATCGTAACTAAAAGAGCTCGTGTTACTTGTAGCACAAACAGGTGAAATAATCAGTTTATTCAATAAACATTATAGTGCCTTAAATAAAGGTGATATCGATAGCAATATTAGCAAACAAGAGAAATATTAAATTTAAAGAAACGTACTTCTATGACTGATTTATTAGGCAAGCGTGGCTACGCAGGAATTGCATACATACAGAATAGGAGGGTCACTTATTTAAGAATAGAAGCTATACACATGTCTAAGTACCTAACACCAATAAATTAAAAATGCGTTTCGTTATAGACCTTTTCTTGTGGAAATGATGGCCCTCTTCAAGCCCGCAACTTTACGCATTTACAAAAGTGATGGGTATAGTGACAAGTTGTTCCCTCAACCCCTCCACTCCTTCGACTTTAGTAGAGACAAAGCTGAGAGGAGGAAACTTCCAATCGTGGTGAGGAGATAAATTTGTGTGAGGGGTTAGTCCAGCTATTCTGAACTTGCAACGAACTATAGTGGCTACGAAGAAATATAGTAGAATGGGATATGTTGGAGTCTAACTGCGAGCCCGAGTTCTTTCAATAATTATTTTCTTTCAGGAATCCTTCAGGCTGAATATTCTTTGTCAGTCAAAACTAGCCGTGTTCTATCATGTCTCGAATCCAGTAAGAGCCTTGAGTAATCTGGTTTTGTATTTCATCATTGTTCGCTGGTACGCAAATCTGTGATGTTTTAGCATGTTCTAATAGTGTCCTACACTCATCAGTGAATATATTCTATCTTCTATAAAACAAAGGCAGAACCACGGACAGACGCATGAGTTTTACATTCAAAGTGAACGTTTCAGCTGGCATCCGAGTGGTCACTAACCGGAATCATAGCCTAAAGGTAGACACGTTTATTCCTGATATATCGCTAAAATGAGGCACCGAAGTTCATCCGCTATTTTAGCCATCTAAAGGGGACGCGCTGATCAGGCATAAACTGGCACACGAAAGAGGTCCCTTCCATCATTCCGCACGCGATAAAATTTATTTTATTGCAGCTTAGAAGCCAGGCACAATACGGAAGTAAAAGTATTTCTGGACGCCAAGAACCTATCTAAGTCAGTTCGAAGAAGTGACCACGCTGGCAGCACAAAACTGTCTGGTAAACAACATGTTTTATTTACGTAACTCAATTTGCGAATTTTGCAGAAGATAGACCTTAAGTTAACTTAAGAGGTACTACCTTTTCCGAAGTGTGAAGGCCAGAACATCCCCAAGCATCGCTGTATTTCGTCAAGCCATTGTAAACCATGTAATTATTGCCTGGTTAAAGTGCGGATTAGCGTTATTGTTGGATTTGTCCGATGCACTCTAACTTTGGCTTTTGCGGAGGTGCTGTGGCGCGGAGTTGTGTCAGAACAAACGTTCCCTTTTTCGGCGTTAATTTACTTAGATTTTTGTAGGGTCTGGAAGAGTTCATCTCTTCTCATGAGATCCGTATTTTCAGCGTCCATTTCATGTAAGGAGAAATTCCAGTTACTTCGATGCGTTAAAACAGGATGCAGGCATGGGAGTTCTGGACCAGGGAATACGGGCGTAACCCAAGTACTTGAAAAGCGTCGCTAATACCGATAAGAGAGCAACAAGATAAGGGGTGGGGCACCCCAAGCACAAAGTAGCGTGTGGTCAGCTACTTTTTTCTGCGCAGCCAAAATTTTGTTGTGTGCGCGTTATCGACCAATGAGAAACTCTTTTGACCACTTTGGGAGCTCACGTAAGGACAGCATTTTGGCGCAAACTGTTAACCAACAAACAAACGGCAAAATGTGCTTCACGTCGACTGCTATGCTTGTCCTGAGTACTCCTGCATTCACTGCCGGTAGATGTCAGCTTGTGTAGAACAGAGGAACAACTTGAGGTTTCCAAAGGAATCACGGGCTGTCAATGGCTTCCGACATGAAGTACCATGTACGATCGCGATTTCAGCCAGCGCTCGACGACATTGTCACGAGTGACTAATGATGAGGCGGCAAATTAGCTGGAGAAACTAAACGCTTAATGAGGCGAACTTGTGCCCAAAACAAAATAGAAGAAGGTTAGCGTCGCAGGCGTCGGTGTCGGCGAAGCAGCAGGATCGAGCAGCTGGGGCGAGACTGACTTCGGCTCGCCATGCGGAGCCCCTTATGTTCAGTACACGCGTGGGCTTCTGGAACAATCGGCGTAGAAGGTTCAGCACGTAGAACATTCTAACCTCGAATAAGCAATAGGGTTCTCGAATTTACCAGAACGCGACATTTACATAAACAACAAAAAAGTGTATCCGCGGCCAGGCATCGAACCTCGGCTCTTTGCGTGGGAGCCAAGCACGATAACCGTTCGGCTACGGAGCGCGCTGCCTACTTGCCAGCTACGCGCGCAGCATTGCCTCACCCCTTGAAAAAGTGCATCGCCTCGATGCAACATCAAAACAGAAACAAAGCAAATAAAAAAGACGGTAAACTAAAGAGTCACTCTGGAACACATAAGTACACAGTCATTGTCGAGCGTAGAATCGGCTTGAGTCGACACGACGTGAACCACCTCGGGTCGCGGTCGGCGTCGCGATGATGCGTGCGTTCCGTCGGGCACCACTTCGTAGTTGAGATCTCCCAGGCGTCGAAGGACCTTGTATGGTCCAAAGTAGCGCTTTAAAAGACTCTCTGAGCGCTGAGGCCACGACGTCGTATCGGTGTCCACACCCACACCCGGTCTCCGGGCTGGATGTGAACGTCCAGACGACGAAGGTTGTAGCGGCCAGCGTCGACACGTTGCTGGTCTTGGATCCGGACTCGGGCGAGCTGGCGGACTTCTGCTCGTTGCGCAACCACCTGGGCGTCGTCACTTCCGTCGCCAGCTGGCTCGTGAAGTAGCATGGCGTCAAGCATCGTGGTCACCTTCCGACCATGCACCAGCTGGAATGGTGTAACACCAGTGGTCTCTTGAACCGCTGTGTTGTAGGCGAACGTGACATACGGCAGGACCTCGTCCCACGTCTTGTGTTGCACGTCGACGTACTACATCGATACCATGTCGGCGATGGTCGAGTTTAGGCGTTCGGTCAGCCCATTAGTCTGAGGATGGTACGCTGTAGTTCGCCGGTGGTTGGTGTGGCTGAGACGGAGGATCTCTTGCATCAGCTGTGCCATGAACGATGACCCGCGATCTGTAATCCGAGCTTAGGGAGCGCCGTGCCGGAGGACGATGGACTCGATGAAACACTTGGCGACTTCCACAGCAGTTTCAGAAGGAAGGGCTTTCGTTTCGGCGTACCGCGTGAGATAATTTGTGGCGACGATTATCCAGCCGTTTCTTGACGTTGACCGCCGAAAAGGGCCACATAAATCCATTCCCATCTGCTGGAACGGCGTGGACGGGGGAGCAATCGGATGCAGAAGTCCTGACCGTTTTGTCAGTGATTTCTTGCGTCGCTGACACTCATGGCATGAACGAGTGTAGAGATGAACGGTCGTCGGTATCCTCGACCAGTAGTACTTTTCCCGAATCGTGGCGAGCGTCCTGCTGTAGCCAAGGTGTCCAGCCGTCGGGTCGTCATGGCAGGCTTGGAAGATTTCTGCCCGAAGATTGGTAGGTTTTACCAGCAGCTATTCTAAATTGCTACTCCCGAAGTTTTTTATTTTTTGTATTATTTTAGGGAATACCTTGTCGAATGGTAAAGCTTGACAAGCCTCGGGAGAAAATGCGGGGGACTGCACTTCCTTGACTTTACAGGTGCTCAAACACGGCACGGAGTTCGCAGTCGTCACGTGTAAGTCCTGCCATGTCGGCTACCTTGACTGTGCCGAGAAAACCTTCGTCCTCCTCGTCGCCGGTTCTGGCAGGTGGTGACTCGACAGAGGTTCTCAACAGACAGTCGACGTCACTCTGTTTGCGAACGGATTTGTACGTAATGGTCATGTCGAATTCTTGCAGTCGGAGACTCCAGCGGGCGAGGCGTCTAGAGAGATCCTTTAGGTTCGCGAGCCAGAACAGCGAGTGGTGATCTGTGACCACGCGGAACGGACTACAATACAAGTACGAGAAAAACTTCGTTATCAGCCCAGACGACAGCAAGGCATTCTTTTTTTTGTTGTTAAATAGTTGCACTCCGCCTTAGACAGCGTCCGACTTGTGTTAGCGATTCACTCGCTCTGTACCCTTCTGCCGTTGGACCAGTACCGCGCCAAGTCCGGAATTACTTGCGTCGGTGTGGATTTCTATTTCTGTTTCTGCGAACTGGTCAAAATGGCCGAGGATTGGTGGTGTCTGGAGTCTCCGCTTCAGCTCGTCGAATGCCCGCTGTTCTTCTCTCCTATTCGAACTTCACAGCGTCCTTTGTGAGATACGTGAGCGGCGCAGAAAGCTTGGCGAAATTTGAGCGAAGCGCCTATATTAGGCATAGAGCACCCAGGCGTTTTCTGACGGCCTTCTTGTCCGACGACGGGACAAATGCGGCTACGGCGCGCGTCTTCTCGGGTTCAAGACGAACTCTTTCGTTGTTCACGAGGTGGCCAAATAAGTTCAGTTCGTCATAGGCGAAACGGCATTTTGTCGGCTTGAGGGTGAGTCCAGCGGTCTTGATCGCTTGTAGTACGGCTCAAAGGCCTCTCAGGTGCTCGTCGAAACTCTTGTGAAAACACAACAACATCGTCTAGGTAGACAAGGCAGCTCTGCTATTTCACACTTCCTAGCACGATGTCCATGACACTATGAAAGGTTGCGGGTGCCGTACAAAGACCAAAAGGCATCACTTTAAACTCGTACAATCTATCGTGCGTGACTATGGCCGTTTTCTCACGGTCTCGCCCGTCGACATCAATCTGCCAATAGCAACTTTTCAGGTCCATCTACCAAAAATATCGGGTGTAGCCCAGCCGGTCCAGGGTGTCGTCCACTCGGGGCAGTGGGTAAACGTCCTTCTTGTCACGGCGTTTAGTCAACGTTAGGCGTTTAGTCGACGATAGTCTACGCAGAACCTCAGAGTCCCAACCTTCTTCATTACCAGGACGAGTGGCGACATTCACGGACTATTTGAAGGCTGGATGGTATCGCCATCGAGCATTTCTTGTACTTGTTAAACTACATCACCCCCTCGCGTCTTTTACGGAGACTCGGTACGGCAACTGGTGGATAGGCAGCGCGTCGTCGTCGGTAACAATGCAGTGCTTCGCTACCGTCGTTTATCGCACCCTTGAGGAGTTGGCAAAGTGCGCAATGAATTTGCCGAGGTGGTCAAGCAGGCGTTGTTGTTCTGTAGCAGAAAGCTTTCGGATCGATGTCCCAGTTCCGAGGGTGGCATTCTCTGGGGCTGCGGTGACGAACGATTCCTGCAAGAGTGCAGTGATGGCGACTGAGTGCTGAAGTACCTCGATGTGGCCCACGGCGGTCCCTTTAGTAAGGTGTTGCGGTTCTTGACGGGAGTTTGTAATGAGGATTATGGCGCGTCCATCTCGAAGCTCTGTCACACCCCTCGCGACTTCGAGTTCTCTTCCTAAAAGCAACCGGACGCTACCCTTGAGCAGAAAGCTTCATTGGTCCAGACAGGTACAAAAACACTTGAGTGCGGCGGCAGGTTTACATGATCGGCAAAGGACACGGTGGACGAATGACGTTGTTTTCGTTTCCTCCGGTGCTGGGACAGGTTTTTGTAACGTCAACCTATGTGCTACTAAATTAATGACAGCGCCGTCACTAACGCAAGAAGTCCATTTCAAGAATAACGTCCCTCCCACAGTCCTGAAGAACGACTAACTTCACCGGACAGGTTTCACCATGAATCTCGACGCGAGCAGTGCATCTTCCGACGGGTGGGATGAGGTATCCTCCAGCGGTTAGTACCTGTGTTCCATCCCACTCTGTCGTACCTTTTCGAAGGCGGCGAGAAAGCTTTCCACTCAGAACCTAGTAGTCTGATGCGGTGCCGATAAATGCCGTCGTGTCATGGCCGTCGATAGCTATGTTGAGGTTGTTCGGCACCGTTGCGGAAGCGTTCTTCCGTGCCGTATCGTCAATAGAGTGGGAGCCATCCAGTATTTGGGGAGGATCTTTACTTCGTCGCTAAACGGCAACTCCAACTCCCTGGGTTGCCGCGCTTAGGTTTTCCGGTGTGACATGGAGGACAAGCTTTCTCAGTGGGGACGGTGAAGTGTTGACTGTGGACATCGCGGTGACAGCGAACGAGATCTTTGGGATGCAGCCGTCATCGGGGACGGTGATCGGCGCAGGTACGCCTCAATGTCTCTCGGCCGCTCACGAATGCGGGGCCGAGGGTCGTTCGGCACAAACGCTCTAAGGCCCATCTGGCGGAAGCTGCACCATCTGTAGACGTGGCCGGCCTCTCCGCAGTGGTAGCAGATAGGGCGTCTGTCGGCCGTTCACAGCACGTCGGTCTTCTGGAATGCACGGGGCTTCTTGCGGGCGTATGGGACTTGGTCGTCATGGCGTCGGGCATACTGCTGCGCTGGAGACTGATGTTGAGGCGGAGCGGCATATGGGCGCAGCGGTGGCGGTGGACTTCGGGCCATTGCGGCGTACGGCAACGTTTGGCTCCTCAGTGGCTGCCACGCTGTCTGGAGCCTTTAATTTGAAGGCTCGCTGTGCTTCTTCCCGAACAACCTCGGCAATGGAGAGCAAGGCCGGGCGTCCAGCAGTGGGCAGAAACTCGTGGAAGCCTCGTGGTTTTCGAACCAGGGCCTTGCAGTTAGTTCAAGTGAGTGAATAGAGGTTCTGCCGGCGATGCTTCGTCGGTCCAGCCATTGTGGCAGGCAACGCGTTTGTACTGATCGATAGAGTCTTCGACAGCTTCGTAATGTTTGCCATGGAACGGAGCAGCCGTTCGTGGTGCGACGGGCAGGTAAACGATGGTGGAATCAGGCGGGGTCTGCGACTCTTTGGCCATCGTATAGTCTTCTTCGGCTTGGGCTTGTCCAGCAACAGACAAAATTCAGGAGGCTGTCCCTGGGTGCGGTGGCTGGACCGAGTTTCAGGTTCCTGAAGGAGCGGCTCTTCTCGCCGGGCTTGGATAAAGAAAAAAGCAGGCGACTCTCTCATTATTAAGTTTTTTCTTCTCACCACCATGCGAGTTACATTATATGCAATGTGCTAGATTATGAAAACATGAAAAAATGTGGTGACAAAGTGGCTAAAGTGACATGAATATCACTTACTCAAAAACAGTATTGAAGGAAACAATGTCTTGCAAGTTCGCAATACACAACCCGAATTTAAAAAAGTAATAAATAAACGCGGGCGTGAACATCATATAAGTTTCAACAGTTTTTACTGCGTAGGTCTCTAAGCTTGACAAAAACCTAATTACGTCGAAAAGTTCAAATATTAAAGGACAACGATGGAAACCTATCCTGCAGAAGAATCAGATGGAAAATACAACACAGCTCAACTTATCCTTCCGCATATGAATTTGAACTAAACATGGGCATGTAATGTTCACCTCAACGCTCAAGGAGAAGTAAATATTTTCCCATGTTTAGTAAACAACGAACCCTTTGAGACCCGTTCAAACCAAAGTGTTTCATCTTAGTATCTCAGTGGCAACTGGCACGTAGCATTACTTTCTTGTGGTGAAGATTCAGGCGAATGACATGTCATGCGTAATGACCTGTTCCCAGTTGTTATTTCATAGCCGGAGGTCAATTGAATAACATTGAATTACAATTGTAATAAATGGTCCTTAAGCCAAGGTGGTTCGTTGTGATGCATGACAGATGCTATGAATATCTCATAGACAGGGTGTTTAAATTTAACTCGAAGAAATTTATTAGAAAAAAAGCCGTGAAAGTTAAACTAATGCGGTCAGTGCAGATGAGTTACACGACCAGGGGAACAAAATAGTGGGGTGCTAGAATTCATCATGATAAGTCAAATAATCAACTAAAAGTTGTTAATTAACTCTTTAATCTCTGAAAATTAAAATACGGTTTAAAATAGAAACTTTCTGAGCCTCATCGAAAACCACAAACTATGTCAATTTTATAAATATTTTAGGCACGTGGTAAAGGCAGGGGTGCGCTAGATATTCCACTCGTGCTACAGGAGCAACGCTGGCGGTACGTAAGAGCGAATTATCGTCTTTTCATCCGCGTTTTTGCGCACACACCGAGCAGCACACAGACACAGGGGCTTGCGCAAAATGGCGCGCACAAGTGGAAATAATTTATTTTTAAAATAAAAAATAAGAAAGATAAAAATGCACATCCGTGCACAGAAGGCACAAAAACAACGTTGTTTTAAAAGATGTTATTTTATCTTGCAAAATAGTGACTTCATCTAAAGTTCAAAGTAGATATAGACGTAAAAGTAAACAAAGTTCAAGTGATTATACGTCATCTATATTTACTACGCAAGAGTTCGTTTAACTTTTACATTATATACTGAGTACGCGAGTCAGGAGGCTCACTGAAAGGTTTCCATTCTTTATTCAATTTGAGATTAAAAAAAACATTGAATAAATATTAGTATAAAAATATTATACTCTGTACTTTGATAATTAAAAAAAATATTTGTTGTCTCACATCAATTTGAAATAGATAGCTTTAAAAAAGCAGGAAGTTACATATTTCAATATGATATGCAACCTTGATTGACTGGGCCTGTTTTGAATATCACAGTGCTAGGAGACGACGATCGGCACACCACAGCCACGGGCTGAAAGTTCGTGTGGAGACTCGCAAGCATCCGAACTGCCGGCCGGTCGTTAATGGCCGGACGAGAATAAATACAAGTATTCGGTGGTAGCCTCCCTGCTCTACACGAATACAACAGTTTTCAAGATTTAGTCAGCAGGCAGACTGAAATGTTTCTATTGACGCTGGAAATAAAGTCATCTAAAAGGTTTTAAAGAAAATTTAAAAACAAATATTTACAGGCTATTTGTTGACAGCGACAACAGAATATCAACGGCAATATTTTATGTTCTCAGGGATGAAACAAAGAACATAAACTATTTCCAGCTTTTCTATAGCTTTTTTTTTAGAAATAGGCAGCAGGAGAACCTTGACACAAAGTCAGCAGAAAGTATAAAGACGTTCTGTGGGCCATGTAAACGGAAAGTCGTCGCAATCAACAAAAGGCCAACGAGTGTTTAATTGAAGGCATGACCTCATTCTTGCAAGCGTTGAGTGTATTTATGGCAACAATTCGTTAACAGAATCTACTCGTACTATATCAAACATATTTAACTCTTCAAGGTCCTACTCCTTTTAAGGTTGACATGTCTTAAACATAATTTTGTGATTGCCAGTTAATAAGAATTTTCACAACTTCGACTTTATTGATTTTATTGAGTGGAAAGTGCGAAGACGAAAAAAGCAGGCGACTCTCTATTCATTAAGTATTTTCTTCTCACCACCATCCGAGTTACATTTTATCCAATGTGCTGATATTATGAAAACATGAAAATAATGTGTTGACAAACAAGTTAAAGTGACATGAATAGCACTTACCCAAAAACGTTATTTAAGGAAAAAATGTCTTGCAAGTTCGCATTACACAACCCGGATTAAAAAAAGAAAACTGAAAGCTGGCGTGAACAATATATAGTTTAAACAGTTTTTACTGCGTAGGTATCTAAGTTTGACAAAAACCTAATTACGTCGAAACGTTCGAATATTAAAGGACAGCGATGGAAACCCATTCTGCAGAAGAATCAGATGGAAAATGCAACACAGATCAACTTATCCTTCCGCATATGAACTTGAACTAAACATGGGCTTGTAATGTTCATCTCAACGCTCAAGGAGAAGTAAATATTTTCCCATGTTTAGTAAACAACAAACCCTTTGAGACCCGTTCAAACCAAAGTGTTTCATCTTTGTACCTCAGTGGCAACTGGCATGTAGCATTACTTTCTTCTGGCGAAGATTCAGGCGAATGATATGTCATGCGTAATGATCATGTTTCCAGTTGTTATTACATAGCCGGAAGTCAATTGAATAACATTAAATTACAATTGTAAGAAAGGCTCCTTCAAGCCAAGAAGGCTCGCTGTGATGCACGATAGATGCTAGGAATATCTCATATTCACTGTTGTTTAAATTTAACTCGAAAACATTTATTGGAAAAAAGCCGTGAAAGTTAGATGAATGATGTCTGTGCAGCTGAGCTACACGACCAGGGGAACAAAATAATTGGGTGCTAGAATTCATGATGATAACTCAATTAATCAAATAAAAGTTGTTAATTAGCACTTTAATCTCTGATAATTGAAATATGGTTTAAAATAGAAACATTTCTGAGCCTCATCCAAAACCACAAATTATGTCAATTTTATAAATATTTTAGGCACGTGGTAAAGGCAGGGGTGCGCTAGATATTCCCCTCGTGCAACGGGAGCAACGCTGGCGGAACGTAAGAGCGAATTATCGTCTTTTTATCCGCGATTTGGCGCACACATCGAGCAGCACACAGACACAGGGGCTCACGCAAAAGGGCGCGCACAAGTGGAAATAGTTAATTTTTTTAATCAAAAATAAGATGGATAAAAATACGCTTCGGTGCGCTCAAGGCAGAAAAAAACATTGTACTTTTAAAAGATGTTAACTTATATTGCCCAATAAAGATTTCATCTAAAGTTCAAAGTAGATGTTGACTTAAAAGTAGACAAAGTTCAAGTGATTATACGTCAGTCTATGTTTACTACGCAAGAGTTCGTTTAACTTTTACATTATAAACTTAGTACGCGATTCAGGAGGCTCTCTGAAAGGTTCCCATTCTTTATTCCGTTTAATATTTAAAAAAACATTTAAAAATTTGAATTAAAAATAATTATGACTTTGTACTTAGATAATTAAAAACATATCATTTGTTATCTCACGTCAATTTAAATTAGGTTGCTTTAAAAAAAGAAGATATAT
The DNA here is from genome assembly GCA_037355805.1 of Ixodes ricinus. Lineage (NCBI taxonomy): Eukaryota > Metazoa > Arthropoda > Arachnida > Ixodida > Ixodidae > Ixodes > Ixodes ricinus. Next base: position 2,701 of record JAZHYW010060688.1, on the reverse strand, counting down.
TACAACCTTGATTAACTGGGCCTGTTTCGAATATCACAGTTCTAGAAGACGACGATCGGCACACCACAGCCTCGGGCTGAAAGCTCGTGTGGAGACAGACAAGCATCCGAGCTGCCGGCCGTTCGTTAATGGCCGGACGAGAATAAATAGAAGTATTTGGGGTAGCCCACTGATCTCTATGTCTATTTGCTGGATCGCGTTTGACCAGCTCCGCCTATGGACGGGAATGCGGCCATGGTCGGCCATCTTTTTGGTAGAGTTATATTATCTCCGGCCATCATAGTAATATGGCGGACAGCGCAATGGCGGCAGGCTGCCAATAAATAGCCGTGAATCTAGTACACTGTACTGTGGGTGATATTTCGTGCTTGATTGAAGTTGTTCGACGAAGCAGATTCCTGAAACCCGGCGTGAACGGTAGCCTCATCTTTGAGGACCCGGCGAAAGTTCTACGAAAGCGCACCACAGGGGAAAGCAGCGCAGCTCGCATCGAAAGCAGGCTCAGTACCGGCGTCTGCTTTCGATACTTCTTTCGATGCGACTTTCGATGCGTGCTGTGCTGCTTTTCCCCGGTGCTGCGATTTCGTGAAACTCTCACCGGGTCCTCAAAGGTCGGGCTACCTTTCACGCCGGGTTTCCAAAACATGTTTCGACAAATAATTTCAATTAAGCACGAAATATCACCCACCCCATTATGACGGCAGCCTGCCACCCCGCACTGCCAAAACGCTGTCTGTCATGGATGGATGATAGTGGTTGCAGTTGCTGTACTTTGGCTAGAGGTAATATAACTCTACCAAAAAGATGGCTGCCAGTGTCCGCATTCGCGGAGCGGGCAAACGCGATCCAGCAATTGTCATCGAGATCAGTGGGGTAGACACCCTGTCTGCACGAATACAGCAATTTTCAAAATTTAGTCAACAGGTGGACTAAAATGTTTTTTATTGACGCTGGAAAAAAAGTCACCTAAAAGGTTTTAAAGAAAATAAAAAAAAAACAAATATGTCTAGGCTATTTGTTGACAGCGACAACAGAATATCAACGGCAAAATTTTATGTTCTCAGTGATGAAACAGAGAACATAGAATATTTCCAGCTTTTCTGTACATTTTTTCACAAAAAGGCAGCAGGAGAATCTTGACACTAAAGTCACCAAAAAGTATGAAGACGTTCCGTGGGCCATGTAAACGGAAAGTCGTCGAAATCAACAAAAGGCCAACGAGTGTTTTCTGGAAAGCATGACATCATTCTTAAATGCGTTGAGTTTGTTTTATGGCAACAATTCGTTCACAGAATTTACTCGTTCTAAATCAAACATATTTAACTCTTCAAGGTCCCACTTCTTTTAAAATTGACATGACAAATATATTTTTTGTGATTGCAAGTTAATCAAAGTTTACTCAACTTCTGCTTCATTGATTTTATTTAATGCAAAGAGAGAAGAAGAAAAAATGCAGGCGACTCTCTCTTTATTGACTTTTTCTTCGCAACACCACCCCGAGTTACAATATATGCAATGTATGCTAGATTATGAATACATGAATAAATGTAGTGACAAACAGGCTAAAGTGATATCGAAAAGAACTTACCCAACAATATCATTTAAGGGAAGTTCGCAATACACAACGCGAATATAAACAAAAAAAAAGAAAAGAAAACTGAACGCGGACGTGAACAATATTGCCGCGCCTGTATCTGACAACGTAGGCCGCGAGCGCGTGGCCTGCTGTTATCGCGCTTGCCTTCCACGCAGGATGCTAGGTTTGACTCCTAACCGCGGCTACACATTTTTGTTGATTCATTAATGTGACATTCTGGTAAATTGGAGTACCGTCTTGCTGATTCGAAGTTAGAATGTTCTACGCACCGAACATTCTACGAGAAAACGGTGAAAGTGCAGGCGAGCTGGTGTAAGTTATACATGATTATTGCAAACCTGAGACTGTGGTCTGAAAAACGGAGGTGTACTTCTGTTTGTATTGGACCCTGCGTTCTGGGTGAAGATGGAAAGGATAGGGCACGCTTTTCTTTTATTTATGTATCGTTTGCGGTTCGGTGTATTGTGATTCTGGAGTATTGTTTGTAGTTCAGTGATCAACCGTTGTGGTGGTGGCGACGTTCGACGTTCGGGGGAGCTGTATATTAGTTGTAGAGGATATAAAGTTTTTAGCTGAGTTTGGGACGTTGTCTGTTTCTTTTTCTTCCTACGTCACGAGTTTCCGTTTTTCAAACCAGTCTCAGGTTTTCAATCATTATCTAGAACCTTCTACGCCGAATGTTCCAGAAGCCCACGCGCGAAAAAAGGGCTCCGCGAGGCAAGCCGGGGTCAGTCTCGCCCCAACGTTCGATCCTGCTGTTACACCGACTTCGACGCCCGCGACGCTCTGCTAATACCTCATGGTGAAATACGCCAAAACAACAAGGACGAAAACGAAGGAGAACTAGACAGGACGCGGCGTAACTTTCAACTGGATTGTTTATTTCGATGACAGAATTGTAAAAATATAAAAGCAGGCACACTTGGAGAGCACCAAAGACCCTTCCATTTCCTTTTTGGCTGTGGGCGCAAGTTCGCCTCATTGAACGTTTCAGTTCCTTCAGTTATTTTTTGTTTCGTCACCTCATCACTCGTGACATTTTGTTGGAGGGGCTGGGTAACGAATGTTCTTGCAGCGCGCACCTCCGAGGGCCCGCAGTGCACG
>JAZHYW010060687.1:0-20812 GCA_037355805.1 Ixodes ricinus | reverse complement strand
AATTTTCCCGCTACATCTAGCGGAGAAACTGAATTTGTTCATAGGTGACGTGACAGCAAGTCATGTGACGTCATCTTTGCCGCTACATTTAGCAAAGAATTGAATTGTTGGTCAGGTCAAGTAACGTCAATTTTCCACCTAAATTTAGCGTAATTACGCCGATGCCGACGCCGACTCCGCGTAACCCGGAAACGGGCGCATAAGAGCTGCGCTCTAAAACAGGAGATGTTTCGAAGGAAAGGAGGTACGATATAGTCCGCTATATTTTGAAATTTTAGTAGCAAAAAGCAGTCCTTTGAATTTCTTCCCTATCAAAAGAAGAAGAAGCTACTACTCAACGGACACAAGCACCCCTGATGAAATAACCGAGTTGTTCGCGGAAGATTGGGCACGTATTTAGGGATCCGTTGTTGAATATTTTTCCTTTCTAATTCTCAGATGCCAACCAGAGAGACTTATGTCAAACATGTCAACTTTTAAGAATCTTTCTTTTGGCCCAGTAAACGATATGCTATAGGCGCTTTGCACACTGAATAGCTTACAGCCGCCATTGCTGACCTTCCCTTGTCTTACCAAGATGCCGAGCCACTGAAGCGGGCGTTGACGAGCCTCCACGAAAGGTTTATGCTGGAAAGAAAGGAACAGTAGAATCTAAAATGGCAAGAGCTTGTCCTGCTGTGGTAACGAATGAAGTAAAGTGAGTGGAATAAGAGGAAACAAAAAAGTCCGAGGACACCTAAACACTTCTTATGAGTTGTGAATGCGAAAGCATGAATGTCGTTCTTCCGCTGCCTTTGTTCGTCTGCGGCGCAGTGGAGTGGACGGCCACGTTTCGCCGGCCGACGGCCGAGCGCGCGCTCTCGTAAAGTTGGCCATGCGCCGCGCTGAGCTCGGCCGTGCACCTCTTCCAGAGTTTGCCCGGGCGGGCTGTGCGGCCAGGCGGCCAGGCCTGCACCGCCGCACCTCGCGGGGCCGCTTGGGCCACTGCGTGCACTGCGCCGCCATGGAGAGGGCTTCTCTGGTGGCGTCCCTTGGAACTGCGCCGCACGAGAGCCAATGGGAGCCTCGTTCCTTGATGACGCGCGCCAGCCAATGGGAGCCTATCCATCAGATTTCTGCTAAAGACGACAGGCTTCGCTCCATTGGGACAGCGGAAGGTGCCGTTTGGCGCGGCTTCAAAAGCTGATGACGTCAGTTCGCTCCGTGGGACAGTTAATGCTTTCGGATTAAAACTAAAGTTCGGTTATGGCGGCACCCATGTACAGCTGCTGCGAAGCGTCTATACCGTGCGTGTATAAGCGATGGCGCCCCTGCATAGGGCGCAAGCATTATGCTGCTCAGGCAAATTTGACTTTTCATCAAACCGCAAGCTTTCTCACTTCATATCGTATCGAAAATTCGAATAAAGGACCCATTACAAAATAATCGATTTTTATATATCTCTAAAACCCCGGCAACAGACGTTTTTATGTATGACCTATTTTCTTTTTTTTTTTTTTGGCGAACACTTTAAAACAATATTGAGCGAAAATTCGGAGTAAATGGGCAAAAAAAGGCGATTGCGCGGCACGCGGCTAGCTCAAACGTGTGCACAAGGACGACGCTGTCCTTGGCGTCTTCCTTGCGGCTCGTCCTAGAAGTCGTCGTAGACCTCTAGGACAACCTCACTTCTGGCAGTACGTGAAAGACAAGCGTCGTAGACGTCGTCGCCATCGTTCCCGAAAGATGGTCATAAAAATACGTCATTGTCACGTCCCCGGTGACGACGGAAGGTCATCACCGAGACCTGACAAAAGGAGGGTTGTCATTCGATGCCCGGCGCAGCCGGTAAGCAAACGCAGAGATTGAGACGGAGGCGTGTTATCAGTTAACAACAACAAAACAGTGTTTGTAGGCTCGAAAATAACATAAAAGGGAAATTTAAAGGAGCAATGCAACGATTTTTGTACTTTGCGCAAATACCGCTTAGAACGGATCCCTGACGTTAATGACCTATGAAACACGCGTTCGTTTTTCACCCCACGCAAAAGAAGGCCCAGAAAAAAAATTAAAGAAAAACGAGCAGCGTTTACCCCCTCAACTCGCAGCCAGAACAAGCGTCCACGTGATCTGGAGTCGATTATATGCCGCCAATGTTGATCATAGCCACGCGCTGGGGTTGGCAAAGCACAGGACACGCGCTGGGTTCCAGACATTGTTAAGGCTCGGCTATTGTCGTCGTTGCAGCGATTGGACACGGGCCACTACCCGAATGCTTCTCGAGCTTGTAATTATCACGAGCCCAAATCGAGTGCCCGCGCAATGCTCGGGTCCAATCTATGAACCGCATTGATATATCGTCACTTGGGTGTACTGCGATCCCCACGTTACGTCATCAAATTTTGCAAAAAGAGATGTAATGAAAATGATCGCTTTTGTCCTTGAAATTACACCGTAACAAAGGAGTTTCTTGGCCAGTGGCGTTGCGTTCGAGTATCGTTCAGTGCGGCCCACTAGTGCCAGTGAACTCGTGTAAGTGAAAAACATTCCAATTGAATATCGTTGCACCGCTCCTTTAAAGGAGCGGAATGCAATTATACGAGACAGTGATACTACCAGCGGAATACATATCGAGGTAAGCACAGAGAAATATCTTACATATTGAGATAAGTGTGCGTCTACAAAGATCAAGACGAAAGTAAGAGCCCAATTAGCGACAGTTTAAAAGAAAGTTCAGAATGGGAGCAACATGCAGTTGACCGGGGAGCCCGGCGGCAGTCCATCCACAGAGACGACACAAGTAGAGCGGCCCTCGAAGCGGCGGTCCTTCCGGGGCAGCAGGTGGTCGGTCTCGGAGATGCGATGCGGCGGCTCGGGTTCCCGGGAGCACGCGGCAGGTGGATTTCCCCACCAAGAGCGGACTGAAGCTGGGGCCCAGTCGGCTTCTTTTCAACGGCATAGGGCGCTCACGATCGAGGCACTCGCGGACGCATGTTCACGCACGGGGTCCGAGTCGAAACAGCACACAACCAAAAAGCGCGCAAAGTGGTTCGCACAGAAAGGGAGGAACACGTAGACACAGGCACCTTCGACACTGCATGGCCGCCATGTTGAAGTTAGAAGACGTAAGACATAGCTGAAACAAGAGGCCCCTGCGCCAACAACTTCTGTCCTGCTAAGGATGACGTTGTAGGCAAGAAAAGTTTGCTCAATACACAAATGAAGCTTAAGACTCTGGGCGCAGTGCGGGTGACTTTAAGGTTGGAAAAAGTAAGAAAGAGACAAGACATGCATCACGTACAACCCCGCTCTGGAACCGCGGGGGGTTGAGCTAACTAGGAAGAAACTAACAGAACGAAAACATCGCACACGAACCCGTGTTTTTGCAGCGACCAAACCAGTGACAGATATACATACAGGCTACGAGGAGAAAATAGTTTTACGGAAACGAAAACGTGTTATGCTTAAATAAACGTAACCGAAAATAAATTACAGGATACGCCACTACTTGTGTGACAGTCATCAAGCGTCATCAGCGTCGATCTCATCAAGCGTCATCACACGTCATCAGCGTGATGCCACCGCTCGGAGCGCCGTGTGCAAAAGGTGCGCTTCCGACTTCATCTGTTCTCGTTGTGTGCTTCGTAGCGAGGGACTGTGAGGCGACCGCGTCTACATCTGCTACAGCCTACAAATACGCCGCAGCTTCCCTAAGTGTTCTCATCTAGGCGCTCGTTCTTGACGTCGTCCTAGACGTCTTCCTCTAGGCAACGGTCAGCGTCATCGCACGTCGTCCTCTAGAGCGTCTTGTCCTTAAGATTTCGTTCATCACGTCGTCCCAGACGTCGTCCTAGACGTCTTCGTCGAGGCGTCGTTCACCACGTCGTCCTTAGAAGTCTTCCTAGCAGGTCGTCCTAAGAAGTCGTCCGTAGGCGTCATCCTTTCACTGGCTCTTCGTCTTCCTACACGTAAGCAGTCTTAAGATGCACCACGAGCAATTTCTTTTTTTTTTTTGGGGGGGGGGACGTTACATGTGAAAGCTAAAGAAATTGTAATACAAAATGATTGCAGGAATATTATGAGTGTTCAATCGCAAGATATAATCTCGACCAAGCCTTGTTTTCGAGGACAACGTATAGCTCGGGCATTGGCAGCCCGAGCTGCATTGTTTTCCAAAACAAAATACAGACAAGTAAAAGACCTGACATTCCTATGTCCCTCTCTCTCAGTGCGCTGTTCTCAGCTGCGTTTTTAGTCTTTTTTTGTATCAGCTCCTGAGGAATGTTTTTAATTAACGGGCGAGTTCAGATGATTGGCCTCGGAGATTCGTATGCGTTGCTTCCAGATTAATGGTTTCGACAAGCTAAGAGCGGTGCTACCCTGTCAGTCTATTCTTCTGCACCGGATTCAGAAAGCAATCTAAGGTTTAATGACAGCTGCTGGATCTTGAACCAGGTTCGTAGTTCTCCCTGGAGCGACTGCTGTCATCTCCGATAGCTGAGTCGCTAAACTCGTCAAGCACAAAGTTGGGGCGAGGTTCGCATAGCGTGCTGAGTCGACTCTCGCGACGATGGCGTCACGCGGGACGAGATGTCATTCATCCAAACTCTCTCGGTGCTCAGATTCCAGCGACATTGTGAAACAGGAAGTTGTAGCGAGCTTCCCCGGAGATCGCGCGAGCACCACCGTGGAGTCAGGCGATTGAACGGCTGATGATGACGTCGCGCCCACGTGTCCCTACATCGCTACGCTGCGTTGAGAGTCAATGCTGTCTAGATTTTCCCTACGCAGGCTTTGAATACTTTGAACTTTCTCGTCGCGAAATCGTCGTTTGTGGAAGCTATTGGTGACAACAAAGTGACGTTTCACAACTTTGGGAAGGAGTTTTTTGGGGCCAAAATCTTTGTTTCGGATTCGAGGCGAAGATTTAACTTTGTGATATTGTGGAGCCATGCCCGGTGTGCCTGGTAATACAGTTCATCTTCTGCCACTGTGAACAAAGCTACCGGGGTCACCCAGAGGCGGTTTATGTGGTGACGCCAGTAGTGTGAGAGAGATGAGTAGGCGACAGCAATGGTGAGGAAAACCGAGAGAAGGGAAATAAAAAGGGGTACGACCAGCGCGCACAAACACACACATACACACACACACACACACACACACACAAATAGGGGTCAGGGAGTGCCGTAGAAAATGTTCGGGAGAGAAGGGGGTGGGCGATGCTAGTGAAGAAGCGGGATATCCCTTCTTCCGAATTTTTCAGTATACACCTTTTCTGCATAATCTCGTCCCTAGCCACCTAATGGGCGTATCCGGTATGGGCGACGAAAAAATAATCCAACTTTTCAACCTGCAAATAGTAAAAATATAAAGGGGAGGCAAAACTTGAGAGTGTGACGGTTACGCTTATATCCTAAATGGCTTCTATTGGCGTGGCAAAGTCAAAACAATGTTTTCGCCCATACTGGAAGTGACGTCAATTCAAGATGGCGGCGCACTTGCAGAAAAGGTCTATACCTTTTTCAAATGTATGCGCACAACATACGAGGGATCTGGTGCTGGTGCGATCGCCTCCCCTCTTTCCTCCTTTATGCCCCTTGCCCCTCTTTCGATGCCACTGGGGGGGGGGGGGGGGGGGAGGGGAGGATTCGCCCCCTTCCCCGTTCTCCTGTTTCGAGTTCAACGCCCCTGCAGGCGTTCCAATTGAGCGACACCGAGGAACAGCCCAGCGTGCCATTTTTGGAGATCATGGTTCTATACCTGTTTCACCTTACGTTGTACCGTAGAGAAGGCTAGAAGCGCGAGCTCATGGCGTTGGGAGCTGCTCCTAACGCACGAGAGCTTGTGCCGCCGAGATGTGCCGTAGAGCAAGGAGCACGCGCTTGTAGCCTTTCCTGCGGTACACCATAAGGTGCAACAGAGTATAGAGGTTCTGGAATTAAATGGCTCGCGCTTCCATCAACTCACGGGCAGCCGTGAGAGATTTTCAAGAGAGAGGCTCATTCTAGGGCTCGTGCTGTGCAGGCGCGTTCGGTGGCGTCCTTTTAGCATTTTTATACTCTTGACGTGAGGATCAGGATTATCAGTTAGGAAAGACAAATCCTGATATGCGTTCGAATCCACGGTGACAGGTTTGATTGCGTAGGATGGAAGCCGTCAACATTGACAACCTGTATTACTCTTATTTTTTTTTTGTTTGTTTGATAAAGCAGAATTACTTTTCGTCTGGCTAATCTTAGGAAGCTGAACGCTCCGACACTTTTGCTAGCCTACGTGGCCAATAGACGCTAAGTAAAGAAAAAGCAGTAAATGATTTTATCCCGCAGAGGGGGTGCCCAGGCTGTAAATGCAGTGTGGTCTAGGAGGAAGTTCTCTGGTCATTCAATCTTGGCTATACGGGGTGCCCGTAGGCGAAATCCGACCGAAAGCGGGCAACACTACTCGGCTGGTTCTAACTCAGCCACGTCGAGCTACACTTTGATCATACTCAAAAGGCCGAGAGAAATAAAAGGAACGGCAGTGACGTTTTTCAAAAATCATGCTTTATCGGCGGAAATAAAAACGATATCAGACTGTCAACTTCAACGGTGTTGATTTTAATATGCAATCATCCCAAACCTCTGCCGAGATTTTTACAGACTATCAAACCTGTTGGTCGCAGCTGATAATCTTTCTCGTGACATTACACTATAATTACACCTATCAACCACGGTCGTCTCCGCGCGCTCTATCGTGCTGCTCTTGTTCGGCGTCTAGGGAGTGGTAGGAATGTTTTGCCACTTCGAGGAAAAACGTCAAGAAGATAAACGGATCTGCGGGTTTGTGAGAAAAGAGAGCTTCGTGGCAATCTTTCGGCTCCTCCATCCCCACTATTTCATAATACAAATTACCTTTGTATTTGACGAGTTTAGCGACCCTGGTGCCTGCGAACTCCAAAAACAATGTACCTTCAAAGAATTTCCTTAAGCACAACTGCGTATAGTTACATGTCTTCGCAAGACATGCAGCTAAGCCCTTACAAAAAAAAATGAAAAGGAGTTTAAAGTGAAAGTGTAAAGGTTTCACTCAAGATACCACGTTGAGTCTCAAATGAAACTCAGTAAGTTTTCTTTTTGAGTCCTTTTGAACCTTCGAAGGGTAATAGCCACTGCGTTTAATTAAATTTTTGGCATGTACATTTTAATTAATTTTTTGGCAATAGATATTCAATTGAATTTTTGCCATTTTGTTTTAACAGAATTTTTGCAACTGTGTTTCAACCAAATGTCTTGCAACTGCGTTTAAAAACATCCTGCCACGTGTGGGGAATTTTATCTCATGATTCCTTAAAGCATGGAACATGAAGGAAACGAAGCACATTAAGGAAACAAAAAAACAACATCATAAAGCACTCACAACACACTAATCACGCTCCCCTTGACTACTCCACCGCCTTATATACCCTACATATGAAATGTGTTTATTTTGCCGGTGACCACAGCAGCATTTATTAAGGTTCCCAATATGATATCCCCTCCTCGGAACTCTGATATATGATAAACAATGTTTCGACGTCATTAGTCACTATTCCTTAGTAAAAATAAAACAAAAAAACACATTGGTACAGTGTGTTTTTGGTACAATTGTTACAATTGTTTCTGGTACAATTGGTACAATTGTTTTTGGTACAATTGGTACAATCGTTTCTGCTCAAGCGCGTTACACGCGCTTGAGCAGAAACAATTGCAGCGAAAAGAAGAAAACTGAAACAACGTTTCGGGGAGGACCGGCGGACGGGCTTCGCTACAATCACCTGCGCGTGCTCAGTGTACTCAACGTGTACTCAACCGCCGCTGAAGTCATTCGGATAAGTAAAAAGAGAAAAGAAATGGTCCGCCACCCCTTTGTCTAGGGAAGACGGGGGTTGCCTTCTGGGGGTCGGTCATATCCGACGCCAACTGACGCCCGCGCAGAGCCTTTCCTTACCTGCATACGGTGCACACGACTTAGATCTTCGACTTAAGTCAATGCAGCGCTCTCGGTGACTCCGTAAGAAGAGAGTGAGCCGATCAAAACAATAAAGAACGTCCCTGCGCTGGGACGCCTCCTTCGAACGTTCGAATTCTACGAAGAAAGACCGTTATGACCGGCGGAGAGCCGGAGAGCGTCGACGCAACACCTCCTAGAAATAAGGCCGTAGCGCTCCGAGTGAGTACGTCGAAACATCAGAGGAAGGAAGGCCATGGTGCAACTACGTGAGAAAATTTCTGCTGTCGACGCATATCGACGTGAAAAAAGTGTTTATTCTCGAGCGGCGCGGTAACGGTGGCAATCAGTTCGTCGAACGACGTTTCATGGACAAATCGTTTCGTCGACATTGCGATGTTTCATCAACAGATCGTTTCGTGGAAACGAGCACCCGCTCGTTTCATCGACAGATGTTGCGACGTTTCGTCGACAGCTCGCTCCGCCAGCTCCTGGCTCCTCCAGCCAGCTCCAGCTGCACCTCCTCGCGACCTCTGCGCCTGCGCGGCGCGCGGCCTTGTGTTGGATGGATGGATGGATGAAAGATGGCCGACTGGGCAAAGTCATAGAGTTATTATAATGTACGCTAGAGGTTCAACTGGCGCTAGTGTGCTGCTGCAAATTGAAGCAGACAGCAACCAGTCCGAAATTGACTTCCGGTAATGCATTTCTATGGGAAAAAGCGAGTGCATTTTCACTCTGCGCTCGATTATAAGAGCAAATATCACGAATAATTCGTACGTACTAGGTAGCTTGAAACATTTCTCAGTAACGCAGACGAAATAATTGGTCAGTTACTGCGTTTTTATTTGAAATTCGTGGCATGAAAAACGGTGCTAAAACCGCTTCGTACGTGTATTTATGTGCACTGTCGGACACTGTTAGCGCGAACACGGCGTCGGTGCTTTCCAGCATGGGAGATATACGTGCAAAACGAACGAAGAACATGAGGAAAACCAAGAGAGACGGCAAGAACTACGCAGTAACACTGGATAAGTAACTCCTTGTGCATGCAGACGATCAAAATAACAGATGTGCAATAAATAAGTGGTGCTTTATTCTTTCTGCTCTTGAATATGTGCGAAGATGCTTGTTCTGGGTTCAAATCATCACCCGCACGCTTCAAATCTTTGCAAATGGGGAGAAGCCAGAGAACAGGTGCCCGATTAAAACTGCCCGACATAGGAAATAATGAAAAGACACCTTTCGTAGCCCACATACTTTATTTTTTTAACAGATCGTAAAGGTGCACGACAGGGTCATTTTCATATAGTGACAGAACGGGCATATGAGCAATACATGAGCGCCACCGGAATGCTAGCGAACCTTGAACGCACTCTACATTCCTTTTGATTGTTATTTTGTTTAGAATCGTCGCCCATTTTTACATACCTGCCATGGAACAGAGGTTCGGGCCTGAAATATAGCGAAGTTTAACATCGTTCAGTGGTAAAGAAAAATGCTGTAACTAAATCAATTACACTTTCACAATACCAATAAAGGTACATACTATCCGGTACAACCGAAATAACAAAAGTTATTCGTGTTATTTTCCGGCGAAGAGACAAAATTCACGCGCGTTTTCCCGTAGGAATGCACAGGAGCACCGCAAAAGTGGACTGGTTGCTGTCTGCTTCAATTTGCCTCCCGGAAGTCGCATAGACACTAGCGCCAGTTGAACCTCTAGCGTACATTATAATAACTCTATGGGCCAAGTATGGCGAACCAGTGCGCAGCCATCTTGCCTCACCGACTTAAACTATCGCAATTTTTTTCTGTTTATTTATTTTATTTTTTTTTGGAGGGGGGGGGCGCAGATTGCGTTGATTTCGGAACTTACGATTTGTATGGTTTCGCTCGTGTCCTTGCCCGAACCTTTGGTGAAGCGTTGTCAAAGCCGGGAAGTTTTGTTCTCGACCACTGTCCTTTCTCAAATTAGATTCTTAAAACATTCAACAATATGCGCTGCTCTTGAGGGCTACGCTTTCGGCAGCATACGTGATCGAGGTGTCTGTACGTCATCGAATGCAACCCTTCGCGGGCTGGCCGCCGGCACTCCGACTGTTTTGAAAAAGTGGCAGGGTCGTTTCCAAAGCAAGTGTCAACGTGTATCTTTCCGCGCGTCGCGTCTTTTGGTAGAATCCTCAAGAGCCACCTGAACATAGCATAGATAGTCCACACGTCAAAACACTGAAGCTCTTAAAAAAATTGAAAGAAAAAACGAGGCCTGTTTGCGGTGCACACAGCCTTTCTACCGTTGAAAATGGCATAAAATCGGTTTTTAAGCTAATTGGCATCTGGTCTTAGCCGCTAGCAATAAACTATTGAAGGAGACTGAGCATTCGGCTACGCGTAGTTTACTTTTACGGTGATAAAACACGGTTGTTTTCTCCTCCAAACACCGGGTATTTAACGTACTGTACTTACCAGACCGCTTACGATTTTTAGACTTTAGCATATTTAGCTTCTGGATATTAAATAACACAATAGTTCTGCATATGTTATGTCTGTACTGAAATTTTGCATGCACATAAACCAATATGTGACCAAAGAACATTAGATTTTGAAGCCGCTCTTTTATGCAAAGAGCTGGGTCACGAACTTGCCCCAGGTATCTGTCTGCTGGCATCGATAAAAGAAGAATTGAATGTCGCGTGTGAGGACCAGTCGGCTGCTGCCGACAGATCTCGTCTAGTGGTACTCCCACCTCCAAGGCCTTGCATGTGGCGGCTGCTCGAGAGAAGCTATATAATGCATTAAGTTGCACATTTGATATCAACTATGGTTTACTTTGTGTAATAAGACTAAACTTGGTGTAATGTTTTATTTATCTGTTACCAATTCTCGTGTTTTTTTTTGTTTTTTTGCATTGCAATGTAGCTTTTTTTAGGTTTACTCGCGGGCAGCGTGCTCGCGGCAGTGCGAGTGTTATTGGTTTTCGTGCTTTTGTTATTTATTTTTATTTGACATTGTTTACAGCTCCCTTATTATGTAATGTCCTCTTTAAACGGCCCTTAAGGATAAATGACGATGAAACGAGTGCGACTAAACAGTTTTTTCGCGTATAAGTTGCAGTAGCCAGTAAAACACTGCATCACTTTTCCTTTTGAATAATTGAGGGTAATGAACATGCTTAATTTCAATTGAAATATTAGGGTTGTAATGTTGCAATAAAAGGCTGCAAGCTGTATTTTTGTTTAAAAATAACCAATATGAAGAAAAAATCAGTGTTTACGCCCTTTTCCGCAACCCACCATTGGATCGAAGTTTTGTTTTGCGTCTACGCAAATTTTTCTCCACCACTTTTCTTCTTCCAGTAACTTTCGGTTCCATAAACGGGCATCGGAACTTGCAAATATCCGAATAGGCCGCGCGCGAAGTCCTGTGCGCTCTTGCTTATTCCATGTGACACGGATGAGAGCGAGAGGATAGCGCAGTTGCTCACCTTGGAGAGCAACTGCGCTAAGCATCGTCTTTGTCATCTGTTACAAGCGCTTGTACATTAAGTTTCCTGCATTCCTTTCGGAACCGAAAAAAAAATGTTTGTCGACGAAACGTTTTACGGTGGTGCTGTCGACGAAACGATTGTCGACGAAACGTCACAGTGTCGACGAAACGTGTGTCCATGAAACGTGTGTCCACGAAAAGTTGTCCACGAAACGTAATTCCACGAAACGAGTTTCGACGAAACGATAGGGACCCATAATATAAACGTTATATACAACGCATTAGCAAGGTAGAAAGTACCAAATTTATATTTATGATTATCCCCGTAACCGCTGGACTACGCGCAGTCCTGCAGCTCCCCATACTTTTCGAATGAACCGGCTCCGAATTTTCGATGCGACATCTTCTTCCCCGTACGGGCTCCGATTCTAGTGAATGTACGTTGTGTGTGAGCTGCTGGCTGTGTGCAAAAGAACGCTGAGACATTTCGAAGGGAAAGGAACCGAAAAAAAATCCAGTCATTGCCGCAGGCAGGGAGCGCACACGAGCAAGAGATGGGTCGAAAATGTTAAGCCTCTCGTCCCACACTGCTGCTGCTGCTCTCGTGTGTGTGTGTGTGTGGTTCCCTTTATCCTCCTACCCGTCGTCTTTTTTGTCGTCACCGCAGTATCGGGTAGTTTTTTTTCTCTTTTTTTTGTGTTCGCTTGATACTACGGCATTTACGAGGATTCCCGAAACAAGTCCTGCTACGGTTTGAGTGACGTGTGTGGCAACTAGTCAACGATGACACTGGTCGATGACCTCTCTCGATAGAGAGAGACTCTTGAAGTTCGTGTTCAAATGTTTTCGTGATGGATCGTGTGGGACGTATGGATACGATCAACAAATGAGAAACAACTTATTTACGGGCTTTCTTGGTCATGTAAGACGCAAGTAAAGTGCTGCAGTCGATTTTTTGGGGGGCGAAGCTCCTTAGGTCAAGCCTCGTCCGTCCGTCCGTCCGTCCGTCCGGCGTCCGTGCTCACATAAAAAGAAAAATGTTTGCGCAGTCGACAGGATTCGAACCTGTGCGAGGAGACCCCAATGGATTTCTAGTCCATCGCCTTAACCACTCGACCACGACTGCGGGACGAGTAGGGGGCTCTGAGATGTGGTAGTAACTCAAGTGCTGGGGTTTCTGTCATGGATGAAACGGTGCATGTAGCCGCTCAACGTCTATACAGGAGAGGGCGCTGTGGTCAAATTCGTATTAGAGTTCCTGTATAGGCTCCCTACAGGAGCCAGAGTTGCGCGTTCATGCATGGCATGTGGATTCACCTCCTCGCGTGACTGAATTCGGCGAATAGCAGCGCCGCGCGTTCGAGGCGCGCGGCGCGCTCAAAAGCAGGGGAACGTACTGTCGGGGCGCGTGCAACGTCTACTTTGCTGCACGACACTTGATACGGCTCCTCACGTGATCGCATCTCGGAGAATAGCGGCGAGGGCCGCACGCGGCACGTGGAATCAAACGCGCAATTCTGGTTCCCATAGGGAGCCTATACAGGAACTCTAATGCGTATGTAATCGCGTTTAACTGTGCATGCATTGGCTTAACGTTTATAGACGAGAGGGCGCTGCGCTCAAATGCTCAAATGCGTATATAACCACGTTCCATACCACACATTCTCTTTCTGATATGGACCGTTGACTTAAGCGGTGGAGATGCGTCTCACGGCTTCTAGCGGATCCAAACTGATCCGCTAGAAGAACCACTGGCTCTGCATTTCACCGGCCATAAAGCAGTAATAATGAAGTCGAAACGCAACCCGGAACTCAACACTACCTATGAGCAATAAAAAAAATCAGCACCATCAGCACTACCTATGAACAATAAAATCAGTATCATCAGCACCACCAGAGCTTCGCCCCAATCGACATCATTCACCACGTGGAGATGCGGCCATTTTTTTTAATTTTGTGATAGAATGGAATTTTGTTCTTCGTCGTTATCCGTGTGCGGTTGCGTCGACATTTGTAATTATGCGTGGTAATATTCTAGTTTTTACTGGAAGGTAAATAACAAGTTTGTGTGAGTATTGAAAGTGGGTTGTTTCTGCTTATGTGTTTATTTATACTAATGTTATTTTGTTGCCTTTACCGCGTTTATAAGAATTTTAACTGTATTAAGGTAATAGTATTCTTGTATACAAAATAGGTTATATTTTGTTCTTAAGCAGCTCGAGCCCATAAGAAGGGGTAAATTAGCTGACTGTAAACAGTAAGTTCAGTACCTCTGCCACACGGAAAAGTTAAAATATTTTGATTAAAAAATACGGGATTTAGTCAGCTCGCTGTTTCTAGTGATTAATGAGCGTCGCAAGCTGATTTGTCGGCTTCATATTGTCATTCGATCGAAATCACATCAAATTTAATTCAGTGATTGTACGCGATATCGCTTACATGATCGTAAGTGACACATGTCGAGCCGTGTCCGCGTTGGCTACGTCTACCTGATTTTTAACTGATCTGTATTGCTGTGTCCAATCACTGCGTCTCTCGCCATTTTTCGAAATATTTCTGTATAAAATATTCTTTTCTACAGCAATAATTGCGTGACTTAATATTTTCTACTTAAAACAATGACATTTTTCTATAGGCGTCTTCTACGCATACCTCGTGCCATTTCGCATCGATTATTTAGCGGTGTAATGTTTTGCCCGTGTAATAAAGTGTTTCTTAGACCCCTTGATATATGTGCAGCTTTCATTTTAGCTAATAAGACCCGCGTATGTGACTAAAAGCGCGTTACGACGGTCGATCCACGCGCGTTGCCTTCGCTTCGACGCGCCCACCCCCGATGGCCTTCCTTTGCGACGTCACGAGAAGAGCGCTACGGCCTTATTTCAAAAAGGTGTTGGTCGACGCCGATGGGGAACGCTCTCGATGCCGGGCAGATGCTCGCCCACGCATGCGCGAAGAATGACGCGTCCTTCGAGGAGGCCAATTAGCGCTCTCGTTTGCGCCTTTCCACAGTCAATCGCAGCGCCCAAACAGGTGCACCCCTGGGAGGTAAACTTGCTCCCTCGCGGCGAACTTTACCATGTAGCAACGCATTCTTAAAGGGCCCTGCAGTCATATAGCATCTACCTTCTTTGCGGTTTCCACGTCTCTTGGGGCTCGGGCAAGCCAGCGGGCACGGAGAGAGTAACTAAATATCAGTGCATCATAATTTAATCGGACTACGCGGAACCCTCCTCCACCGACTGGGGCGACCCGCAGTCCCCAAATTGCGCGATATGTGACGTCTTTGGTCCTGGCCTTACTACTGGTCAGAGCCGCTAAAAGATTGTTTTTAGTCGAAATACAAAAGAAAAGTGGCGCGAAGCGTTTCAATTATTTATGAAAGTAGTTTTTGTTCAGTATTTTAGATCTGAAAAGAAACAAATGCAGTTTATAAAGTACGGAAACAAGAAATGACCCGTCGACATACCCGCCACCAAGCGATGGAAAAGGCGGCGCATACTAAAAAGGAGTAGTGGGATCAGGCGCCGACACGGGAAGGTCCCGGATCTACACGGCGGCGCTGCGGTCGTTTACGGAGTGGAGGATCCGACCGGCTCCGAGCGTTCCGAAGGCCTCCGGCGAGCAGCTTTGTCTTGCGGTTTGGCCGTTTCGCGGTACGGCAGCGCGAAGTGGCTCCCATTCTGAACTGATCTTTACCCGTGTTTGCTGTCGTTTGTGGCCAATGAAGTGCCATGCCGAATTAGTGTTTAATCACGCAGCAAATGCAATGAGAGCCGCTCTGGCTGCCCGCTGTATACAGCCTATCCAGAACAAGCTTTAGTGGCGCCCTCTCGCACCGTCGACACGGAGTGCGGCAGACGTGAGCGCTCGCTGAGCTCACTACCCCTCCTTTAGTTCACGGCAACTCAAGCAAACAAGGACGTCATAAAGGAAGTTATCTTTTGCTTGTTCTTTGTAATTTTAATTTGCCTATAAATTTTAAAATAAAGCGAAATTCGAGAAAAGAAAAGTTTTATTAAGTTACTACGTTTAGTGCGCTCAACTTCGGTGGAAATTAAAAACCAGTAAAAGAGTCCTTGCAGGGCTCCATTAATAGAGAGCGCTAGTTTCTGCTGCGACTGAGGAAGTAACGAGCGAATCGCTTCCCCCTGGCCGGGAGGAGGGTGGTAAAGGCGGTCTGTTACCTCCCTTTGGTGCGCTTTTTTAAGAGTGTATAAAGGCACTAAATATGGTTCCTACGGCAATATTGGCTGCTACGAGTGCTTCTAGATGATTATTCCAGTATTATAAAAACAGTAAGTGTGTCGTCGACGCTTGCCGTGGCAGAGCTGGGACGCCGCCATGTTGAACACCGGACCGCGGTATCACGGTACAGTGTACTATATAATACGAGGTTGTGTTTCGACCGTTGCCGCTCGGCAATGGGCGCATGTTAGGCTGCGCCTGTAGACAGCAATCGCGGCGCTGCAGTCGACAGGGCAGTAGAAAGTCGCAGCAGTCCGCACGTGCCGCCGCACGTGCGCGTGCACGCGGTGCACGCGCACAACTACCACCATACTGACCCTACTGCCGATGCACCGGTGTCGACACCAATCGCGGTCTGCACCACACGCCTCACACGAGCGCTCCGGTCTCAACACTACCGCGTGATCACGGTATACTGTAATCACGGTAAGGCGGCCACGCTACAGCGTTTCGCGGCACATGACGCCGGTACAAATCACGCATGCGCAGGACCCACGATGACGGTAGTAGAGTACCGGTAATACGGTAACGGTTTGCTAAAAGTGCCGACAGAAGCATGCTTTTAAGCGCGCGCCCGAGTGATACCATTACCGCATGGAGCGCGCTTACGAGCATGCTTCAAAGACTCCAGTAGTGTGGTACGCAGAACACGGTAACGGTTAGCTAAAAGTCTCTATTATACAAGTCTGTTGCAGGAAGTGGCTACGAGTCAGCCATATAAGACATTTTCTCTTTAAATGGTTTTAGTGAATGGACGTGGTCACTGAATCCCACAGAGCTGCATCCATACAGGGTATGGTATGTTGCAGTTAGAGTCACGTTGCAGTCTGCTGGAACTTTGAGCTTGACCCTGAAGGCATTCGTAGGTATGGCAAGTGAAATGTAGCCCTTCAGAGAGACGAAATAAAAAGACCAAGCAGTCGTCCATCTTTCACTGTTTATTTCAGATCTGCGTAAGTGATTGTGGAAACCTAATACTGCACATCTTAATTTCAAGGATTATTTAATATTTATTCAGATTGCAGAATGTCTTTAAAGACAGGAGTTTCCAGTTCGTAGACTGGCTATATTCTCCTCTTCAACCACTTGGTCTTCACGAAGCGCATTGTACATCTGTCGGTGCATTGTCCGATCTATGCATATCTATAAAAAATAAAAACAGTTGATGATAACAAGTAACTTTTAACAATGTGTCATTGAACAATTTTACATCAAGGGATTGTTTTAGGAATACATGCAGTGGACCTGCAACAAGGTTATAGTAGCATAGTTGTCTATTCTGTTTTAATGACTTGTGGGTGATACTTGAAACAGTGCTATGTGGGTATTGCGGCAAAAGATTTAACACGGCATTAGAAACCGTACGCCTGTCGGATACCGTTAATACTGTTCAGGCCTAAACATCTAAAAAAAGTGTTTATTCCGGCACCAAGCACTCCAAACGTGTGTTTATTTTACCTTCAGGCAATGTACAAATACATCCAGAAATCTATGCGACATACACAACATAATACGTGTGTGACATAAAATCGTTGTTTAAGGCCTCCAGGCATCAAATGTTAACGTAGGCGGCGTGTTTTTGTTCGGGCGCAATTCTAGAGCAAAGATGTATACCATGACGAATGATGTGGTAACATCACAGACAAAATATAATTGAGCGTTAGTTTAGACAGCGTGAATTTAGCCTGTTGTTTGGCGTATGATAGACATTGTTACGCGCTGTAGATACAATGATATATCCAGCGCAGTACCACCTTAAGCCTGGGGTCTTTTACATGTATTTCATCACTAGTGATACACGAACGCACGTCGGTATATATATATTCATCCAGATCCAAACGGGCAGGAAATGGGATAAAACTCAGGGCGCCTAAGTTCTAGAATGCGAGGTTTCTCTACATGTGTTTCAGCGCGCCAACATAATCGTGCCACCGATCGCCCCTACAAATATAGATGTAACGTCTGTTATAGGTTTAGAGAGATTGTATTGAGAAGACAAGAAGTCAGACACGTGAACATTGACACCTTCAGATTAGTCTTCCTTAAAAGGCAACTCCGGTCCATAGTTTCGATTTTGGGATTATGACTGTTTTTAGCGCAGTCAGCGTCCCTGAATTACAAGGTGTAATTTTTTTCTCGGTATTGTGCGTAGTTTTAAAGATATCGACGCCTCAAAGTTTTGTTTGGGGCGCGGTCGACAAAACCGAAACTAGCCGCTCGAGGCCCCGGCAACACTGGAAATCAGCCGCTAGGCGGACTTGACGTCATCGGTCGTTCTCGTTCAACGAGTACGCGGTCCAAGCGGCACCTACCTCTGTTGCGCTAGCCGTTTAAAGATAAAAGGTAAGCTGCTTTCGTTTTAATTCTGTATACGTGGTAGATATCCAGCATATGTAGCAATAGTTAGTGCGTATACCCAAAAGCTAGCGACTGGCAGGCGAGTGAACTCGTTCGGTGCCGGTGTAGGACGCCGATCTCACTACCCCTCCGCTTCGACTACGGTAGTGGTTATGGCGTACGCCAAAATCAATACCGTAGTCGTTTATTTCGCTAAAACGGCGGAAGTAACTTTCTGCGGCAAAATACCCTGATTGTTTGTTGCTGTTTGTATGAGCGGTGGAACGCGCGCGCGGCAGGCGTTGATTAACTTTGTACCCGGCGGCCGTCGCCGTGCGTGCGCTTGTCCGTACTCGTCTCTAGGCCTAAATTGTCATCGGGGCTCCGTGGATGGAGCGGCATTGCTCTATACGCCGCGCTGCCAGTGACGTACAGTACTCGGGGGCCCTCGCCGTGCGTGCGCTTGTCCGTACTCGTACCTAGGCTTCTCGCTTTCGCGCTGGGGGTCAGTCCCACACACGAAGCTTTGGGGCTCTCCGGCGCGGGCCGCGGCGTCCGAACACGCGTGTGCTGGGCTGTATACGTTTGTTTATTCGTTTCTTTTTTCCTCAGGCGCGTAAAAAGCGAGTTTGTAAGTTACGACACTGTAATTTACCACATAAGTTCGTCTAGGTGGTGGATCTAATTTGTGAAAATATCAAAGAAAAGGCTTGCCGCACTCAAAAGTCACAAAAGAAACACACAAACAAAAACTTGTGATTGGAGCTAGTTAGTGGTTGTAGTCTACATGCCCACCATTCCCCATTCAACGGAGCGTGAATGCTCCATGTTCAACACTGCATTTGACAATGACTGCTTTATTGATCTGGATACTTTTATCATGTT
This sequence comes from Ixodes ricinus, assembly GCA_037355805.1. Taxonomy (NCBI): domain Eukaryota; kingdom Metazoa; phylum Arthropoda; class Arachnida; order Ixodida; family Ixodidae; genus Ixodes; species Ixodes ricinus. The sequence continues at coordinate 1,912 of JAZHYW010060687.1, read as the reverse complement.
TACCTTTTGTGTAAGACATGCCACTTAGTAATGCGAAGTTCATTGCTATGTTGACTGCATGTTTTACCTTACGTCTTCACTGTGGTTCGGCTGGAATCATCCTTTTCACTAATTTAATGCAGGACGTATATCGACAACCCACAAATGTTGCTTTTTTATCTCTGCCTCCTTTCTTCATATGGGATAAATAAAGCATTTGATTTTGAATCCCCGCATCAAGGTCGTGTGCCAATTTCCAAACTAAGCGGGCTTCTTTTTTTTTTCAGCAGACACGTCGTTTAGTGAAGACATCGAAGACGACGATAGCTGGAGCCTTAACCCATATGCACATGACCCACTGCCACGTGCTGACGAACTTCGCAGGAAGAGTGCTTCTGTCTGACACCACGATGCGCGCGAGTGCGCACCGAGTTGCTCGCTAAATTCGAGCCTTGGAGTCCTCGCAAGCAAATAAACAAAAGGCTATACCGAAGCTACACGGGCTACAGATAAAAGCAACGGCTAAACACGCCAATCACCAGCGCGAAGTAGCGGCGGTAGCGTCTCAAAGAAGCGCACTTTACGCCGCTCGACCGCGCAACGGACAAGCCCGTCCGGACCGGGGAAAAAAAAAGAGAACGATCGTGACGTCACGGCTCAAGGTTGCTTTAGCGATCGGTGACCCGCTGGCGGCCCGCTAAGGAGCGGCTGCTCGCAGCGGGTCGCATTTTTATTATCGGCATTAGTTGGGAATGCGGCGTCCCCTTGACGTAATATTTTGGCTGGAGTCGTATTTTATGTCACTAAAGCGATACCAGTAATTTGTTTCCTTTTGAATTTTGGCCGGAGTTGCCCTTTAAGAGAATTAAGGTCTGCTTTTACTCGCGCACGCCTCTTGGTTCGTTCCGGTCTAGTGCAGCTAGTTTTCACCTTTTGCGCACTATACCTAGCTCCAGACAGATTATCTCTTCGGGGAGCTATTGGGAGTTCAGAGTCGAAATGCTGCCTTTAGTCCTTCGAGATTATCGTTTTCCTAGAGTGTCGAAGCTAGCGAGTCATCCAGACTCGATCCGAGTATGGGGCCAGATCCGGAGTGTTGGGGACCAGATCGACCGAATAGCCAACCCCGAAAAGAGCGACGGCCAAGAGGAAAGGGGGAGATGGGGGGGGGGGGGGGGAGTGGCAAGGTGTGTCTGTTTTGCAAAAAAAAGCAAAGAACAAACACTAGTTTTCTCACTGCAAAGCAGCCGAGTTCCCCAGCGACACCCCATATATTTCATGGACACGACTCTTTATGCATTCTGCTTGTTGCAAGCTCATCGTCGTTCCCTCCTTAGATTTTATTTGCACACTACTACTACCTTGGGCCCACACCTGATGTTATAAAAATATTTAAAGCACCATCATACCAAAGTACTGGCAGTGTTCAATAGAATGAGAGAAAGCACACCAGCATTGCCCTCTCGCACAATTGACTAGATTCAAAAGGCATAGCAAAAATATATCTTGATACGGCAGTGTTTGCTTTACTGGCAATTTGTCTAGCAGTATTATAAAAAAAAAACTTTCGTTTTAAGGTATTCACAGTCAGGTAGAAGCCAGAGCTTATAGCTTCACCTCTGGCCGCGCTGCTCGTGCTGTCCATGAGTTTGTGCGCCGTGCAGCCGAGGCGACTCATTGAGAAAGCAGCTCGCATTTGTACACCTAGTTATATTGTTATTCCGGTTGATTTTCGAGAGAAATGGCTGAATCGCTAACACTTAAACAAAACAATTCTTCGGCCCTTTCAGAAAAAAAAGAATAAAAAAGCAATCAAACTAGTGTAAAATGTGTAAACAGAGCAGAGCCTCTTGAGCGGAAATGAATCGACGACATAAAACTATTATTTATGGCGCAACAGCACACAGAATCAGAAAACGAAGTATACATGTTT
>JAZHYW010060684.1:0-52974 GCA_037355805.1 Ixodes ricinus | reverse complement strand
TTTGATGATTAGCCCCCTAGTTTGTCCGCATTCCTTATAACCCCCTGCACAGACCGTATTATCGTGGCTTTTATGCCTTTTATAAGGAAATCTGTAAAGCATAAGAACATTCTGGAGATGACATCGTTACATTAATTTAAATATACGTATAGTCATAGAACACCTCGCTGTATGGACCAGTATGTCCTAGTAAACGTTTACTGCGGCTCATACACTAATTTCCACAAAATATGTTGGCGAATGTATCAATGTAATAATCAATTTGCGTTCACTCCTGTTGACTTCCAGATAATCACGACCCGTTGCGTAACGGCGGACCAACCTTAAATAGAGCAGCGAAAGCTAAATGTGAAAAGCGCGGGTGAAAGGCGCATTGAGCGCGATCCCAAGCCCGTGCACTCTTAAAAAAGTATGGATCATTATAGGGGACCATTATAGACGCATTCCAGTAGCTGTTCATGGGCGCCGCCATAACCTACCAGCAGTTTTTTGTGTTCTTTTTTCTCAAATTTTGTTTACTTCACTCGATCATTGCAATAGCAGGCCAGATTATTGACATCTTATATCCTATTATGTCCTTCCCAGCATTGGCCTTTGTAAAGTCTCGTAAAAACCCGTTTTAAAGGGGTAGGGAAACGAAATTTCAGCGCTCATTTTCTAGCTTGAATGTGTTGCATGTTGCACCCTAACCTCAAAAACACCAGTCTTCCGTTGGAAGGCACAAGAAAACTAATTTTAAAGCTAAATAAACGATCTTCCAATGTGCACCTGGTGGATGCATGCGGAGCCTATTTGGGAGGTAGTCTAGCAACGTTGTGGAATCTGCTACGTAGTCGTGACGTAGCAGATTCCTCTGGCGCAGCGCCGCTCTTTGGCATTTCAATATTTTCCTTCTTAGCTTTCCTCCTCAGCTCACAAATCGCGCATTGAACCAAACAGTCCAAGAAGACGGAAAGGGTGGACGCTCCTCTTTCTCGGACCCTCGTTTGTGCAGCCGGATGCAGCCATTCTCCCCCTAGAAGATTAGCCAGTCGCTCAAAACTCGGACAAAAGTTGCTTTCCCCACCCCGTTCAGCCCTAAGCTGACAGTGCTGTGGAAGCTACGTGCTTCTTGGGCCAGCCACACGCTCGTCACCCCACGGGCACTTCGAACGGCTCGGCTGTAACGCGCTGACGCTATCGACACCACCACAACGCTGACAACGCCACCAAGGGCAAAGCTCATAATCCCGCCAGCCTTGCTACGTCACGAATGCGGGGAGACTTTTCTTTCTGTTTTTGTTTGCGCCGGATATCCCATGACGCAGCGCGCCCTCCGTTCGCTTCTCTTCGAGCGCTCGCTCGAGTGCACCGTTTGGAACGAAAAATATAGCCAATCGTTCAAAATAGAAACGTGCGATTATGAATTACGGTTATTACACGTCATGCTTGACCCATTTCCGAACGAAATTTGAAAATTTCAATTTTTGGTTCAGTACCCCTTTAATGTCTCGGGATCTCAACAAAAAAGCGAGAAGTTGGGGCAATGAGGGCAGGACCCTGGCGCGTGCGTAAAGCGTCTATATTTCGCTAATTCCCATCATAGAACCGCCACGGTACCCCGCGTTGGGGTAGGAAAATCACAATGGTACGTGCTGAGACTTACATTTTTTTGTTTTGTTTTTTGGATTCTACAATTTCTGTCATCTCAGCGATTCAACGAGCGCCACTACCTGAAGGGCTCGATATAGAGTGACGTTTCCAACGCTGCCGCCAGCGGTGGTCGGCGCTAGTCACACTAGCCACGCCACTCCGGGAACATAAGAGATGCGCCTCTGTACAGTCCAACTTCCACGCCACCGCACATCGACGCAAGAACTGCGTAACGCTTGCGCATAAGGAATAATTCGAGATAAATAGATGTGCGCTGCTTAGCCGGGCGACGTGTCGCGCAGCATGTGAGCACTGGCCGGGCATGCCAGCTGTACTCCTTTTCATAAACCTCTCATTAGTCTATACCTCTGTCACTTGCATCAGCCTCTAGATCATCTGGTAGGCTGGTTGGTTGAACGTTCGCTGCATGTGAGCGGTAGCTACTGCTCTACTTTGTTTAGCGACACGAAAATCCTAAAATGCTTCGGGGGAATGAGAACTCGAAAGCTGTACGAGACACAAGACAATCTGTCCAGTGTGGATGCTTGCGTCAGCGTGCCCATTAGTGGCATTGACACAAAAATAACTTTATTACCTCAATCTCGATCCTTGACGCCCGCTCTGACATTTTAGTTGATTCTCTTCTCAAACTTCCCCTTTCTTTATTTCTTGGGATTCTTTGTTTAAAATTTTTCCGCGACTTTGTCGTTTTGACAAATATTTTTCTTTTTATTTCACTCGTTACGTAAAGTTAAGTTATTCAGTACTTTCTTTTTCTATTAATGTAAATGGGATTACCTTTGGTATGCCATGTATTTTGTGGGGTATTCCTCTATGTTTCTTGGTAACAACCTTGGCTTCTTTTTTTTTTTCTTCTGTAGCAATAAACGTTAGTAGGCCAGTAGCGCCCCAGGCTCGACGATTCCGGGTACTACTGTGCAAGTGCGGCGAGCACGCGCGAGGCATTTTGGTCTGGCGAGACTGGCGGTTACACTGTCTACGCCGATGCGCCAGACCGTAACTTGCAGGCTCTTCGTCAACGTAAAATAAACGTGGCGCGCACACGCGCTCCGCCACGTTACGTCGGACTATACGTATCAACCCGTCCCCCGAGGCATTGATTGTCACGAGCCCAAAGCGAGTGCTCACACAGTGCTCGTGTCTAATCTGTGGGCCGCACTTAAATATCGTCATATTCTGAAAAGCAAAACATGGCTATCACCAATGCGACCGCTCTGAAGTGCGAAAAGGGTTACCTTACAGGCGTTAATACAGGAAAAGGTCCTGACAAACGTAACATATTCAGGGTAATAGTAGTTTTAATTTAAGTGCCCAATGTGAGTACTACGCTATCACACTTCCTGAGAATATTACGTTTGTTTGTTGTGCTGGAAAAATGTTTAAGGTTTTGCAAAGTGTTGCCATTAAACTCAATGCAAAAACAAAATCTGGCTTATGAACAAAAAGTACACGTATCTATGGTTCGAATTTATATTCATTACTTTCGTATGACTAATGCCTTTTCGTATTCCGTGGAATATTATGACATACAGTTGTTTTAAGATTGGAATTACTCTTTTACCGCTTTTTACGGAGAACAGGCAAGAAAGGGTGCAAGGTACTCATGGACAAGAAAACTGGGGATGCTTGTTCTAAACTTCACCTCACATCCACTTAATGTAAGAAGAAACGCTGGTTCACTAATAGCACTTCATCACCACAATTCAATCCCTAGTTTCTTTCTCGTGCTCCGACACCAGGTACTACGACAAGCACCCGGCGTTTCAACGTCATAGCAGCAGTGAGTAGCTGGAAGACAATGGACTCTGCCATTTTCATCTGAAGGGGAAGCCCAACAAACAAGCGCTGGCACAAGTCATTATCTTCGGTCGTATTTCAGATCGCCGAAGGCTACAAAAGCAGAGAAGAGAAATAAATGAGAGACTCAACACTGTTTGCCATAGGGGGACTCAGTTGATTGCAGGGTTCTGCGAAGATTAAGCAACGTCCGTCGTTTTCTGTATTGTTATATTCTTTCTTCTGGGACCGTAGTTACAGACCCAGCCCCTGTTCTCCCTTCTTTGTGTATGTTCCAAGACGACTGGCTCAGTTCGGCTTGTCTCGACTCGTTCCAAGTTGGCCTTTGGCATCCGTGCCGTAATTTAATTGGCGGACGGAAGAGACCCATCGTGTCTAATGGTCCGTGCTACAGAATGTCAGGAGGCTCTAGCATTTCCGAGTTTCGGGACGGGGTCATTGATATATTTGCTCTGCTTCTTCCTGTTAAGGTCGCTTGCATGGATGGAATGAAATAAGGAGCGATCACGGAGCAGAAGGAGAGACTCCGCTGCCAATCTTAGCAGACAGATGGAACGTTATATTGCATTGCATGCACGTTGGGCATTTCGAAGTGGCCCCAAAACGATCGCGTGTGTCCCGATGTGGCGTGAATTATGCAGCAACAAAGAGGGATTCTTGGAATTGGAAGAAGGAAATATCCATTTAGAGGAACAGGAGAAGAGGAAATCCTATTGGTATGTGAGCGACAAAATAAATACGGTATGGAAAAGCCTTTCTCAACTAAGCCGTTCCTTCGCAAGCCTCACGTCCTTTTACCTAACTCCTCACAAGGTTGGATAAGCAGGTCCCATAAAACTTAACGCAACCAGATACTCGCAAACGTTATAAAAGAGAATGATTAAAATTAAAGCTGGGCAATTGATCAATTAACCTACCGATGAATCGATTAACGCTTTAATCGCAAATAAAAGTATTTAACCGGTTCATTGCTAAAAATTGGACCAATCAAAAGAAATTAAAAATTTCAGGCTTTCAACGCGCAAACGTGGATGAGAACACCTTTATAAAGGGAAAACGTTTAAGTCAAAATTTAGCCTAAATTAAACCGTAGGTGCAAGATATACACGTATTACGGTCACTTCAACGCCGTTCGAGTGTCCGTTTAGCACACCAGAGACTACTTTAAACAATCAAATGAGGTCGCTCTTGCCGGAGGATATTAGCGAACTGTTTCATGTGGCTGAAGTAATAATCTATGAGTGTGAGTGCCTTTGAACATGTTCTTAACTACATATAATTCATAATAAAATAATATATATTGCGCCCCTTAACTACATATTCAACAAACAAAAAAGAAAACAAAATAATTTTGACTTTTTATGTATATAATTTGCATGGAAAAGTAACGACGCCGAATAATCAAATAATTAATCGATTAAAGAGTGGCGATTAATCAGGTTAAAACTTTTAATCGACGCGCTGCCCTAAATAAAATACGAGAAGACGGCAGTTGTCGAAGAAAATGTTGGTAGTCCGCTGTACTACCGCTTGCTCATTACAAATTTAACCTTGAGCGAACGTAAAAGAAGCGTCATAATTGTGCTGGAAAGCTACATGAAAAAGGAAACTGAACAAAAATTGGTTATGTCTAATCCGCTTTTCTTCTATTGTTAATTTTTTAAAATGAAAACTAGCACATATGATATATATAACACTCGGCTTTTTTTGTTTTTCATTGCGTAGTGGTTGAAGTTGTGTGCACTCATTTTTGTACAATTTCAAGCTACGATGGGGCCCAATTCTACCAACAAAGAGCGTATACAATCAAAACAATTATGAGCCTAGGGTGATGGTGAATTGCAAACATAAGGCAGTGCCTGGGTTTTAATCGTGGCCAAAGCGAGAGCGAAACCGACTCCTAATTTACCACTCTCGGAGTGAACGATGACAGTGTTCGTATCGCTTCACCTGCTAGCGCGAGCGAAGGACGGGGTTCATTTGCTACGAAGCGTCGCTCACAGACCGGAAAAAATCACCGTACGCCGTCTTCTAAGTTATCAATAAAAAGTGTATTGTCTCCAACAACCCAAACGCCGCGGCGAAGTAAGGCCGAACCCGGGCTCAAATTGAGATCGACTGACATTTCACTTGAAGCCATAGACAACCTGTGCTTCATTTTCAATTTCGTTTGCTATTAATATTCATTTTCCAAGTCGATGTTTGAGGATTTCTAAGACTTTTCATGGTAATCAAACCATCCCAACCAGCCCCATAAACCGCATTCAAGACAACACTTCAACGCAATACAACAACTTCACTTGGCGCAGTAGGTATTGATGTTTTTAATCCAAATTCTTACGTTTCTAACTTACCTCTAGTGAATCTATTGAGCATCATTATCAAGGCGTCAAGCTGTTTATGAGTAAAGACAATACACAAATGAATGAATGAATGAATTAAAAGTTGTGCTACTGTGCCCAAAACTGACATCGACCGATGAATGAAAGCGTTCGAAGGATAAGCATGGCAAATGCTGCGAGATTCACCCGCGAAGTGGTATCTTGGTGAGACGTTCTCAATGAATCTTGCCTGATTTTTAACTCCCGAACGGGTTGAAAATGTATCATTGGTTGATTATTCGCAATCAATAGCGCCAAGTCCAGTCACCAGTCTAGAACGTCCTTGCTTTTCCCTGGATCAGCATTGAACCTCTTGAACTCGTCTTTAAATGCTGCGCTTAGCGCACTATATTTCTCATACGTCGGAAGTTGTGCCGAAATGGCAAGAATTAACATTACAAAAGCTGTCGTCACATGCTATTAAATGCCGCGACCCTGGCGGTTTGCGATAGAAATCTCGGCAAAAATTACCAACGATGGAAAATGCCAGGCTCTTCGCGGCATACTACTCATGGAAGGTGGGTATGAATTGTTGGATCTAAGGCCAACGAGCGACCTGCTGCAAAACAGGTGTCTGCCACATTCACAACCCACTGCAGTGACACCACCATGATTTCGGCCAGCGAGAACATGACACATCTATCACGACATCAGGCAGAAGTCGAGGCACCACAGTACAGGGCGCCTTGAGTACACCCGTCGGAGTCGCGTTCCAGGCACTAGGCCTATCATCACAAACAAGGTGAAAACGGCATTGTGTTTTATTCCAACGCTCGGCCTCCAGCACGATGTCATTGCCTTTCGCCGTTTTTTGACTCCGCGTGTGCGCTCATGGCGCTCATAGTTCACGAGACGCAGACGCGTTATCAAATGAAGTGAGCACGCACTCCAGGTGGGGCAACTGATACTCATCAATGGCGTTTTCGTCTTCTCAGTAACTAGAGGACACAACGAATGCGCCTCTTCCTTCCAGATGCCATCACTATCGTCACTGAAAGAAAAACAAAAAACAAATAAAACGCGGGGCTTCGCAATTTTTGAGCATCTCGCTCCATATTTCGCCATTGACGGACAAGAACGTCGAAGAACGAATCACGACGCTAAAAGCATGAACGTAATGCAACACACCCTGCGATCCGACGACTGTAGTGGACCCACGGCGAGCCGCCAGGCTCGCCGCCCTGTCGCAGCCAGTGAGCCTTGCAGCGTTTCACAGCAAGCGGGACACCCATACGGACATACCTGCCGCATTGCACCATACTCTGGAAGAGTTGCAGACTGTTTGCCTCTTAGGCCGGGATGGGGGTTTACTAACAATAACAGGATGAGCAAGCCATGTGTTCTACGTGGCATTGGCTGGGTGGAGCGAAAGGAGCATCCACTTATGTTTTATTGCTTTTTAAGAGACAACGTTGTTCTATAGTTTGATGGGCAGCGGCGGTGCGTACAAAGGGCCACGCCCTCACGTTCTTTCCCTCTCACTGACCATAAATATGATGAATAAAAACTGTATGAAACCTTAAATTTAAATTCATATTTGAATTGAAACGTCTTACTATATAACCCGCTGCTTGAAACTTAAGAATAGAGCAGCTCGACAAGAGGCAATAAAGACCATTTTTCTCTCATCTCACATAAAGCTCAGTTCTTACCTAGCAATGTAAACTTGATTTTTCTACTATGCAAATATTTAGTACTGTTTAAGGTAAAATATGTCTGGGTGTAAACAAGAAATAGTTTCATTATTTCTCGTCAGCGAAAACTTTAAAACTAAGAAATCAAAGGACTATTATAAACTTGTTTACTTATTTTTCGTAGAATCGCTGATTGAATTTAGATTTTGATTGGACTTTATGAGGTCACCGTGGAATTGTGTGTTCCCTAGCACTAACGTTCGTTTGTTTTTTTCAATGAAGGTAACAGTTAGCTTACCCAGTGATTTGAAAAGTAAGATTCAACATTTTTCTAGATCCCACCTTATATAAGTATGTAGTAAGTGAAATATAAAAACAAAACGGTTCAGCTCTGTGAAACTGCACTGATATGACCCTGCCGATTGACGAACAGCCTTTTTTAGATTATTATATATCTGACCAACTATTGATCTCATTCAATGTTTTGAACGCACCTCGCCTTTGTTTGCAATGCAGCAGAATGCTACAAAATATTTAAAAATATGTAGTTTAAAGTCATTCGTACCGCAATAGACGAGTTTATTACCCTGACGATCACTATCATAGTAAATAGAATAAATATGCACTTTAGAAAAAAGATGCACCTGCTTTATTAAACAATATAGTTTTGGCTAAGTAAAAAAAGGGCGCGTATAAAAAAAGGTTGAGTTCGAAAATTGAATTACACAAAATTATGTATACATTTATTGACAAATTATCTTTCGTCGTGGCGTGTCAAGCACGAAAACGTACCCAACAAAAAAACCTGTTCAGCTTTGATGCTTAAAGTGAACCTGTCACCCCTTCAAACCCCTTCAACCCATAGAACCCTGAGCCCTTCCAATCCTTTAGACCCTTAAGCGTTTCTGGCCCTCTCAGCTTTCCATCCCTAAAGGCGCCAAAATCCGTGAGAGCTGCTGACCCGAAATGCTATCATTAAAACGGCATATAAAGTACGTTTGAGTCATTAATTTTTTCACGCATTTTGAATCTTAAAGACACTATAAGAACCAAGGTTCATGCAAGTTTGGGTGCAAGCATCTGTAGCAAAAGCGATCATACCAAGTAGCGGCAACCGAGCTATTTGTACCCAAAATATGTTTTTAATATTCTCACAATGCCGCCAAGTAACTTTCTGAGATGTACGATAGTTCAGCTCCTAAAACTAAGCGTGCGCACCACACAGCCACAAATACTGTCAGTAACACACTCTGCCAAAACCACGAAAGCGAAAACCAAGATCCGCCCTCGTTGAGGAAATCCTGAGCACGGCCAGCATATTGTTCCTGGAGGCATCGCGGTGGCATCCCCGGCGTCTCTCTCACTCACTGGTCGAGTTCCTGAAGCCAGACGTACTAATAGGCTCAAGGAACAGGACACTGAAGGACCTTGTTTGTTCTTATTGTGATCTAATCTATGATATATATCACACGATATATATCACACACGAAACTAGAAGTTGTGATAATATGTTGGTTATGCGGGATGGTACCCCCTCATAATAGCAACATGGGAGAGCAAGGCTAGGGTAGAGAATGTACGTATGCCTAGAAGCTTAGTGGAAAAAGTTTTATTCTTATTATTATTTCACATTATTTCACCATAGAACACCGTGTATATCAGCAAGTACCAGCGCAGCATTCGCTTTGTCAACATCACAGTTATTTATAAGAAAAATGAAAGCCGTTTACAACTCCCTGTAACGCCGAACTAGAGCGCAGCTCTTGAGGAGGAGGAGGGAAGGGCACTGAGGGGAGGGTAAACTCCTCCCTCCTCCTCAACTCCTCATCCTACCAAATACTCCTCCTCCTTCTCCCTTTCCTCCTCCCCTTCGTCCTCCTCCTTCCTTCTCCCCTTCCCTTCTCTCCCTCCTCCTCCCCTCCTCCTTTATCCTCCCCTCCTCCTCCTCCCTCCCCCTCCTCCTCCTCCACCTCCTCTTCCCTCCCCCTTCCTCCTTCCCCTTCCTCCTCCTCCCTCCCTTCCTTTCCTCCTTCCTCCTCCCTCCTCCCCCTCCTCCCTCCTCCTCCTCCCTCCTCCTCCTCCTTACGCGCGGTGCATTATGGGATATTTCCCGCGATGCACCGCGCTGTCACCGACGGCGACGGCGACGGCGACGGCGACGGCGACGGCGACGCTGATGGCGACGCTGATGGCGATGGCGACGCCGACGGCGACGGCGACGCCGCTCAAGCCGGAAACGGGCGCCCAAGAGCTGCGCTCTCAAAAAATACAGGGAGTTCCTCGAGGAAAAAAATCATGTTTTTTTGTAGAGCGTAAACGAACTAAACAGTTAGGATAAAGCGCAAAAATTCAATAACCTGACGTTACAGGGATATAAAGATAGCTGAGAAGGACTAGATTAATTCCATGAACCGGCGTCCCCCTAAGCCTAGTATTGCTGCATGCATGAGCCAGAAGGAACGCTTCTCGTACATCTAGAAAATTCTCGTTTACTCTTACATCGAGTGTAAAAGGTAAGAAGGCCTGAATCGCCTCGCCTACTCATTTTCGCCCTAGTCTACCCCCGAAAATTCTACGCCTAATATTCGAGAAGCCAAGTGCAGTACATAGCGAACCGAGCGCGGCTTTGCCAACTCACTCAGGCTCTTCCGCCGACGAGGCACTTTCACTCTCACGTCATCCAGCTGTAACGCCGACATACCATCGCTCGCTTCTGCTTCGCTCGACGCTTGTTCTTCCTTCGGTTCCGGGAACACGTCCGCTAAGTTAACCATTATTTTCAGTTCAATATTTATCGACTCCTCGTCTTCCTCCCTGACATTTCTGGTGGAGTTGCCGGGTAGCTCGGAACCCTCACAAGTTACGCGAGACCATGCTGATGACGCCGCCGTTTTCGACAGCCCCCTTCGTTGTCGTTATGCCCCTCGCACCCCGGTCGCCTGCTTCCTTCCACGGCAACGTCAACGAAGAAACCGAGAACTGGATAAGCCATTACGAGCGAGTTGCCCGGCACAATGGTTGGACGCCTGAGCACTTCTCCCGCAGAAGGAACGTATATGTACCTGGTCTGAATACCACGACGGGGCGATCACTGCAAGGGAAGCATGCAAGAATAAACTCCGCCGAGTGTTTGCGAACTAGCACCAACAAGAAAGCGCTGAGGAGCCTCTTCAGGTAAAAAGTTCATAGCCCCAAACAGAGCACTTCAGCTTCCTCGAGGGCGTGCTTGAGTAAGCAGACGACCGGATCCTGAAGCTTCTGAAGCAAAACAGCTGACGATCCGCATGCAGGGGGTCCAAATGAACATAGTTCGGTGTCTTGTGCAATGTCCACCTCTGACCGTCGAACAATTCGTGACAGAGGCCACGAACATTAATCGCGCCCTGTAGGCACGATACTCGCACTACCAGCGATTATATGGCGTCACTGTATCGTCGTCGTCACGCTGCTACCTTGGCTCCAGTACGTCGGACATCCGCGAGTTCATCCGCGATGTCGTTCGAAAGGAGCTTTGAAAGCTGCTGTCCACTGCTGAGTGCCCGGAATCGCTTCGCGTCGCCGAGATTGTACTCGGCGAGGTACAGCCTGCTTTGCAACGGAAGCTCCAGTCAACGTGGCCGTCCCGGAGGAGACGATGTTGGCCTGCGCTTCCATGACCCGACGATCGCCACCAGTTTCCCTCCAGTACCCGGCGCCTTCTCGACGCGGCACGCCTTTACCCCTGTACGCAAGACGCCAAGATGAACGACAGCAGTACGTCCGCTGTGAACAGTCGGCGCCAAGGAAATCTAACATCTGGGGAACGGCTGACCGACGCCGGCTATGCTTCATTGCCGGAAAAGCCGACCACATTAATCGCCGATAGGGGCTACCGGCAACTTACGCCGCGAAGGTTCCACCTGAACGACCCGCGCCCACGGTATGATGAGTGCCCACGAGAAATCGACGAGTATCTTCGCCGTCCACCGTCTCCTGCGCCCGCTTAGCCCCGCAGAGCTCGCCCGCCTTTGAGCGACGCCCTGCATCGCCTCTTCGAAGGTCCAGTCGGGAAGGCCTGTCTCCTCTTTCCCGCCGGGAAAACTAAGTGCGGCAATACTAGGTGGTAGTATTGCCGGGGAAGAATTACGCGAAATATTCTCCACAAACCACGGTGAGTTCTCAGTTGGAGCTCTCCGTCGTTATAGTTTGAGAAAATGTCAAAATAGCGCGACGAGACCCATAAGAACGGCGCTTCGGCGACGGTGTCGAGTACCCTCGACGTTACCATCGATGGCCACGACGCGACCGCGCTCATCGACGCCGGAGCAGACTACCCCGTTTTCAGTGGGAAGCCTCTCGCCTCCTTGGAAAGGTGACGACGATGATCGACTGGATGCTGCCCGCATGAGCGAGTTGACGACGGGAGCTTAGATGCCTCTGTGATCAGTTAGGGAGAAGAGGAGGCGCGCCAGCTAGCTCGCCAGCGGATCCCAGGCCATACGACCTGTCGACTATAGCCGGTACGACCTCCGCCGACGTCACGTTCGTCTTGAACCGAAAGACAGAGTGTGGGTGTGGACACAGATACGACGCTACGGCCTCAGCGTGAAGCTCTTGAAGCGCTACGTCGCAGCTGCTCCGTCGCGTCACGTCGGAACCCTAAACTACGAGGTGCTTTCAGACGTAGCACGCTCGACAAGACGCCGCCAACCACTACCCGAGGTGGCGATAGTGGTGCGTCTGCAAACCGATTTATGCTCGATAGGACTCAAGACGTTTAATGATTCAGACGACCCAACAGTTTATGGATTGCTTCTATTTGGTTCAGCTTTCTTTTTCTTTATTTGAAGTTGCAGGAGGGTGATACACTTTTGAAAGGGGTGGAAATGACGCGTGTATGACCGAGAAGAAATGCTACTCCGTGCATATAAACGTTTTGCGTTCATTCCTACCCAAGTGTGAAAGATAAGGAGGCCAGAATGATCTTGCCTAGTGAGTCTCGTCCTAGCTTACTCACCAACATTCGAGGTCGAATGTTTGAGATGACAAGCGTAGCGCAGCTGAGCGCGGTATTGACGATTCAGTCACTGATTCACTCTCGCGATAGCCAGCTGTCATGCCGACAACTGCCGCTTGCTGCAGCCGCCGTCGGCGCTCGCTGCTGCTTTGCTCGACGTTGTTTCTTCCTTTTGTCTTCTGGCACAAGATCTGCCGATTAAAAAATTATTTTCAGTTCGATATTTATCGCATATTTACCTTCATCTGTAACAATATCGCCCAAACAAGAAATGACATTGTGGAGGGCCGCCGAATTTATATTAGTAAAACGCAGTTATCAGCAAAAAATATATTGTTTTCTTCCTTGTTGACAAGCCTTTCTCACTGAAAGAGATGCTACACAGCACCCACAGTGGCAATTCTCGTTGGACAGTATAGGCCTTAGGTACTTCGGTTCATAGAGAAATTGAGCTTTTCTGGGATATAACTTTTTATTATGCTAACGTCATGTTCTCAAAATGTATTGTGATTTATCTCAACCACTACCGCCACATTCTCACGGAGTTTGAGCATATTGTGGTGTACAGAAGTTTTTAAACCGGCCAAACGACAGTTTTTTTCTCTCTCTTGGCAACTCTTTGTATTGTTGGTGTGAATGTGGGGTGGTCAAAGCGCATCATGATGAGCTTAGTTCGAGACTCGTTATGAAGACTTTAACCGGATGGTGATGCGTCTAATATTATTCGAGTTATATAACTACCATTATACATTTTCTCGTGATCTAGTCCCTGTTGATATCAGGATTGTTAACCACAGATGTATGGCACTTGTAGGAATAGCAATGTAGGAGCTAATGAAAAATAAGAAGGTCCAAACTGGGCACCACTTATCTCACGCAATGGGACCTCACTTCTGAATATGTGCTAGGAGAGTAAGATCGATGTTTGATGTATTTGATATAAGAAAAGACCACATCGATTGTTGTCTAAATTATTCATTAGGATATTGTGAATAACTGTGCTTCTCTGTGAATACATGTGCTTGGCTCGCAGCCTGCTTTGTAGAGAAGCTTACAAGGGGCGAATGATTTTATCATGGTGCTATTCTTTAGAATCTATTAATTTCTTCGGTCAATTCTACGCCACCGATTGAATAGTCAGTCACTGTTATCTACGGCGGCAAATAATGCGCGATAAATGTTAACCCCGAGAAACAAAGAATATACACGAATAAATATAACACGCACTTTTTATACGATCGCGGACGACAATACCAAACGACATGCCTCGTTTGGCAGCGCCGTCTACCTTTAGCTCACGCAATACGGAGTATCACGTGACAATGCAAATTACCAGGATCAGTTCTACATCACGGCCCTCAGTCTCATGTGGGAACGCTTTCTAGGTACCGGAATACGCGAATGTATTTTGCAAAGAATCGCAATGACTGCCTTGACAAAAGCACGGTTACGCGATAGTTACAGTATAGCTCGTTCAGCGCGGAGCATAAAATGGGTGTAGGCAATTGCGAACGGCCTACATTAGAATTTGATTACGCGAGTTTTCATAAGTTTGATTTTTCATTTAATATTTTCTTTCTGTGTTTTGTTTGCAAATTTCAGGAACTTTTCAACGACGGCAGTTCCTAAAGGGATTTAG
The DNA here is from genome assembly GCA_037355805.1 of Ixodes ricinus. Classification (NCBI taxonomy): domain Eukaryota; kingdom Metazoa; phylum Arthropoda; class Arachnida; order Ixodida; family Ixodidae; genus Ixodes; species Ixodes ricinus. The sequence goes on along the minus strand of JAZHYW010060684.1, from coordinate 38,874 downwards.
GGCTTAGCGTCTAAGGTTTCTTGTCGGCACCACAAAAATGTGGCGACACTTATTGTTTCCGCAATTTCCGGAAGATGATCAAAGCTAGGGCTTTTCCTCGGGACGACGTGTTGTGTCTGTCGAAAAATTGAGCCTCGGCTCTCTTTCTGTCACCAGAGGGCGCGCCAGCTGCTCACGCGCAAAGTTGCTCTGGCGGACGGATAAGCCTCCGTGAGACACGTCCGCTCTTTTCTGCTCCATCTTCACTCGCCGTGCAACGTGGAGGCGCCGCTGTATGCATAAGCTGGAGGTTGTTTACGCCCGAGGCTCTATTGCTACGATATATTTTACTTTTCGTTTTGTTTGCTCTTCCAATGCAAGTGAACGGAGCGTATATGGCCATGAGAGGTGTTCGACATTCTTATTTACTGCTTTTTAGTAGAAGGTTCTTTGGCTAGGAAAATAAAACTAGATGATTTTGAGAAACATTGACATGATAGAAACAATTTAAAAAAAAGAGGACTACACTTTTTTTTTTGCTTTCGTTACTTTTGACGGATTTCTTATCGTTTTGGTGTGAGGAAGAATGCAATTGACACAGGCTTCTTTTGGTTCAGGGAAATAGGCCACCCTGACAATGACAGCCATAATTATAAAATAATTAAGTTATATACGTTAACAAAGTTTATTTTGGTTTTTGTGTCTGCAATAAACGTTTTAGTATATCTTTCCCCAGAATGCGGTTGATTCGCATGTAGTGTTTGTGTTTCGCAATACCTCAGAAACCGTATTACATGTAAAAAATCGACCCAACGATTTAACTAACACATTAAATTCAATAACTTTATCGGCTACCAAAATATCAAATATGAGCTCAACAATTTCAGAGTAAAACGTAGCCCCATATATTCTTAAATGTCCCTCACCACTATTTTTGGTAAGTGATATTTTTGGCCACAGTGGATTTCGGGGAAAGCGTTCAACTTCTTTGAAATCGATAGGAAGAAATTAAAATTAAAGAACTCGTGAAAGTGCTGGAGTGGCAGCTGAAGTTTCTTCCAGAGCCCCAACGTCTTGAGCCCCTTGAGAAGCGCAGACATTTCGAAACCTCACCATCCACTACTATATATTCCGCAAGATATGACTTTTGAAAGTTACGTAGATGCTTTATTGAGTAACGAGGTCTTTATATAAAAGTACTCGGCAGTAATGCTATTCAAATGGCAACATGCCCATCTTGTTATCAACACTTGTCCTCGTCTTTTAGAACCTCGCCTGAAACGACAGTTTTGCTTTACTATGACCGGTTTCTTAGCACAATTTACTCGTCACACAATCGGGTCTAGAAACCAGTCACCTACTCTTCCGTGTCACCTATGGTGGCATCCAACCCGCACAGGTTGGGCGAGTCCTCGCCGATCACTTCGAGGACGGCCTCGACGAGAGGCGTCAGGACGTGGGGTTTGGCCCAGCACCTATGAATTAAGGCATAGTCATTTCGTCTCGACTACTCCTTACTCGAGTCACGAGCAAAAACAGAAGGTGGGGTTCACTGTTCAACCAAGTATGTAAATGGAACTTTCATGGGAAAATTAAAATAAACAAATACTGCATGAGACATTCTTTTAAACGTGCATTAATTGCTAGATAACACTGCTGAAACTGTGGACTGTGTAATCATGCAATTTTTACCTCACAGTTCGGCCTGTCGGCCTCGACCATTGTGCTCTTTAAAAATCTGTTTTAATATTGTGTGCAAAGTTTTGGGTCTTCCACTGAACTGTTCTACGAGTTCCATAGAGCCTGTGCAGAACTTGTACATAAACTGGAATAAATTGTCTTCTGATGCTGTAACACTGCTTTTGCTGCTGTTCTAGGAAGGTGACAAGTCGACTCATAGCAGAGGTGCAAAGGTGCACGAATATACAGATGTCCACATTCATGTTTCTAGGTTTGGTTGCTCATATATTATCACTAAAGCAAAGCAATATCTTTTTAACTTAAGAACACAATGAACTTACCTGTGTGCTGTTCATGCCTCTTGAATAAGCTGAAGGGTTGTCTCGTCTTTTTTAGAAGGTTTCTCCGGCACTGCTGTAGCTGCTCTGGGGTGCGCAAACAACCCATTGCTCTGTGAATTTCGTCTCATGCCTGTCTTTTTGTTTGGGTCGTGACCGTAGCACTGAACTTGCCTGGAATTTGATATTTTCTCTCCCCTACTGCCCGAATTAGATCTAATTGTTCATCCAATGTCCAATTCTTCTGCCGTTTCATGGTGACGCTGGCATTCGCCTGACTCTTCTTCAATTTCAGATTGGTTGTTATCGTCTGCTACGTAATTATGTCTCTCTTTATAATCCTAACAAGACATCTAGTTATCCGCAAACAAAATGAATTGAAGAAAAACAAGCGCAAAAGAAAATATGCGCACTTCTTTTACGATAGAAGCTTTGTTTATTTCCCAGTTGTACGAGCTCGCAGGCGACAGTACCGAAGTTCGATCGAATGCCGTGCCGGCAGCTTCTTTTGAGGTAACGGATCTTTGCTTCCGATGGAAATTTTTAGTTTACATTTTGCCTTCGTTGAACCGTCTCCCGCTGCAAGGGGGTCATCGGTGTACTGAATGCGCTGCAAATACAATACACGGCGAACTGTACTATAAACCAGACTCCGCGATTAGAGACAGTTTTTCGAAGAGTGGTTTGTTTCACTACCATGCAATTGGGGCTCGAGGTAGGTTTTAAAAGTGAAAAAAGAAAAAGAAAGAAAGCTGGACGTTGATTGCAACGCAAGATCTGCTGACGTGACATTTTGATAGCGGTACAATCTCATAACTTTCTTGTGAAACATCACGGCACTCACCTAGGTAATATATATTTGAAGGTCCCGCTGACTGTATATTCATTGATACAAGTCCACTTCAGAGAGCGATGCGTGATCCAGTCAGGCGTAGCCCTGCTCCCACAGGACGCTCGCCGACGGGTGGTGGGCGAGCTACCGTCGAGTCGGACTGTAGACTCTGTGTTTAAATGTCCTTTTCGTGGCACGAGGATGACGCATCTTCATAAAAATAAATGTTCCCAAGCGTGACGAGCAGCCGTAGCAGCCATATTGTCTGATGCTAGGTACTATTTTACTCCGGCGTCCCTACCCTGCAGGTCACGTGACCTAAACTTCCCCCTCGTAGGGAAATCCGGTTAACCGCGGTTAGTTAACCAGCTCCGAACAAACGGGCCCAGGTGGTCCTGCTCAAGCCACATTACGAACGATATAGCTTTGAACTCCCGTCAAAGATGGAAAAAAGTGGCTTATCTAGACGGGTGTTTGTAAAGTGTTTTATTGGCTGCTGGCGTTGTTTGATATATAAACGGTAGATTAGTTGTGCATATAAGCGTTGAACGGTCTTTCAATAAATCAGTTGAGAATAGCGCCTTGTCCCTGTCGTCTATGTTATTTTCAATCGTCTCTGTTTGTTTTCGCTTTTAACCCTTATACCTACCATGGACCCCAGTCCAAACCAAAGTTTTAACAAGCAGGCAGCGCACTCGTGGCCTAACGGTTAGCGCGGGTGCCTACAATGCAGAAAGCCAGGGTTCGGTTCCTGGCCGCGAGTTCGCTTTTTTTTTTTTTTTGCTACTCTAATGTGATGCTCCGGTAAATTCGATAACTGTGTTGCTGATTCGAGTTAAGAATGTTCTACACGCCGAACCTTCTCCGCCGATTGTTCCAGGAGTCCACGCGTGTACAAAGGGGCTCCGCGTGGCAAGCCGCAGTCAATCTCGCCCCAGGGTTCGACTGTGATCTTACGCTGACTTCGACGCCCGCGACGCTCCATTGTTATATTCTGTTCACTTTTTTGCTCTGGACACAAGTTTACGCCATTAAACGTTTCAGTTTTCTCAGTTATTCTTTGTTTCGTCACCCCGTCGTTTCTGGCAATATTGCGTTTTATAGACCAGATAAAGAGTAATATTATTATACAACATTCTTTCAAAACAATAAGACCGAATAAAAACACATTGAACCATTTATTTATATCAAAAATACAAAGGCTAGAAAAGTTAGTTTAACCAAGATTTTGCATGAATTAACTGAAGGGGTACTCAGGATAATATACCGTAATATAAAAAAGCTGTCAAAAACGTGGATACCTGAAAATAGTTAAAATAACCCCTACATAATCGTTTCACTTCAATAAGTTTAATTGTAGTTAACAACGTCACATACGTAACGCCAATATCCAGGACATTTTTTGTTACTGGAGTTTATTTTATCAATGGAATAAAGTGTAACCATATTCTTCTGTAGATAGATACCCCAGTATTCTACAATGGCGCGCTCAAGTGCAAGTTTCATAATTCTCTAATAAAAATGCAGGGGCATCTGTCGCGTCCCGCGCACAAGCCAATATTGTCTTATGCGGGATTTAAATTTGAACTGTATTTTGAGAAGCAAATAAAGATTGGTTTGCATGTTTTTGTTTGTATATGGTCGATTCACAACTTCAACAGAAAGAAATATTATATTTCCCAAGGTTATACGACAGAGTGGCAAAACTTCAGCTCTCGAATCGTGCTCAGCTGTTTGCGGGTTAGAGTTGCAGCTAGCCGCGCCTCCCTGGTATGCTTAGCACCTTCAAGACCAGAATATATAACCGATAGAATAAAAGGCAGCTAACATTCGGCAGTGGTGGCAGCATTTGTAAGATAATAAAAGGCATCAGGGTCAGTGACTACGTAAGAGTGCTTGCAAATCAGCTTTGCTGCTAAGGAAATGCTTTTTTTGTTCTTGTAAATATTTTTTTTAAATTTAGCAGGGAGACTTACTTAATGTTCGGGACTCGTAACATTGAATTTCCCGTTAACTCTAGAGCAGAAAATAAATTGGAGTATACATAACGGGACGTTAGGACATATTACTTAAATTTGCCACCTAAATTTAGCAGAAAAAAGTAGAAACAGATTTTTTAACACATTTATTTTCAATATTAAAAGTTGTGTTAGAATACATTCGAGGTTTAGAAAAACAATTCGCTTGCCCCTTAATCGCTGCTCGATTTTGTTTAAACTGGTAGTTTTTCGCGGCTATTTGTACAGGTATGTCTGACTGCTCTTGACATATATATATTTTATGCCAAATCAAGTTACTGCAATCTAGATATAGTATGCATTTCATACATTTAGATGACATTGTGACCAGAAGCCTTTTTCTTGTGAATTAGTTACGCCACATTGAACAACCACGCTGCCATCTGCTGTCAAAAAGGTTTTCAGAAAAGACTTGCGGTTCACTTCACCGAACATCGAGTTTGAATCGTCAGAGCATTGACTCTGCAACAAACTTCCCGAGACACCGTGCCACTCTATGGAAGAGTGGCGACGCCTTTACCGTCAAAAACAGCATCCAAATTATCACACAGAGCTGAACTAGAGAGTAAAAAGCGATGCTACTCAACTACGGAGTTGCAGTGCTAAGCCGAGCGAGACATTTTCATCCACAGATAACAAAATGTATCATAAAAGAAAACTTGGTAAATGCCCCCAATATGTGTGCGTGCCGCGTCATTGCACATTTACGCGCAAGCTACTCTGGTGAGTCTTTTCCACTGACGCATGTGCGTTCTTTGAAGACAGCGGAGCAATACAAAAATGCAGCACGCTTGCCTTATTTTGTTTTGAATATTCAAAGAGCTGAGCAACGTTTTGCCGTCTCTTTTGCGATGCCTATTTCTTCTTCTTCGAGAAAACCAATACAAACAAAACAAAAAGACTCCCTTTATAAACTGAGTCAGAAGCGCTCAGTGTAAAGTCATGTCTCGTTGCCTTAACTTCCGCATCAGGAAAACGGGCTGCATCGACACGAAATATCTTCCAGTGCGATCTCCATCCCGCATAATGCATTCACTGAAGAGTGTTTCCATATATATTTGGAAATAGATAAAATACAACGTTCATCGCAAATCATTCCCTCCATCTTTTTTGTTTTTCTTTGCTTACTTAAAACACTTTGGAACATATCTAAGAATTGCCTAGGCTTTTTTCAGTCAGTCCAGATACGCCACACGCTATGAGTTTCGGATGCCAAGAGAGCAGTTTTTACGCAACTGATATGAAATTAAAGTCTGAAATGGAACATAATATATACAATAGTGCAATAAGACAGGAATATGAAACGCACAGCAGAGAAGAAGCGCTACTCACAACTGGTCCATTATAAAGAAAGACAAGAAGTAAGCTTAGAATGTGACGAGTAGAAATTAATAAGAGAGAAAAAGAAAAAAATGTGTAAAGCTGGTGATGGATGTCACCAGCTTTACACATTTACACACGCCGCAAAAAACTATTGCCGAAAGAGATAACCTCTCCTGTCCCTTTCATGTTCCTTTCCTATTGACTTATATTATATATGATATTTAACCAAGTAGTCAAACAATTTATTTTAATTTTGAAATAAAAGTCTGATATTAAATTTACTTTGCTATCAGTGCACCGAAAGTATTTGATTATAAATATAGTCGTCCAAATACGCACAGTGCCCTTTTGATGTGCGCCGTAGATATTGTTTTACGTCAACAACAAAAGTGGACGCAAGTAGCACACGCTATCAAGGTCAGTATTGGCCTGGATCAGTAAGTCGTGTGAATTGCACTTTGACCAATAGCCGTTGTCGGCGGAAGTGTGTTGGTTAACCACACTGAAATCACCTCAATTTGTAATTGTCTCCGTTTCTTTTTTCTGCAGAATATGAATGTTGTTTGTGAACTGGATGCCCTGGAGACGTATTACGACCGAGTAGAATTCTGTGCTAAATAATGCCCTAAATACATACGAAGTCTTTTCCATACGTTCACTTCCTACAAATCTAATTTTAAAAAAAACTGCAAAAATTACGCGAATATTTGTTTGCATTTTATAGCCATGCTAGGGAATTTCTGTCCTAGCTAATGGAGCAGACACATTTGAGTGTATACCTACCATTTCAACAAAGCGCACTGGGTCACCTCAGAGCAGGGTTGTTGGAATTAATGTAAAAAGGCACCTTCTCCGCTATAAGCATCCTTCGTATCGCCGGGACTAGAAACATTCAATTTGAAATTCGTAGACAGACGTTTGTTCCAGTCACCGAGGCTTATCATCCCCACACAGTCAGTAAAACGTTTATTATTTGACCGGAAAAGGAAAGGAAAGTAAATAGTACAGCAGTGGCCGCACTCTTGGCTGCTAGGCCATGCGGTAAGTCAGTTTGGTGCTTGCAGTCCCGCCTTGAACACAAGGTCGAGGAGGGTCTGGAGCACCCGCTTGCGTGCATCCTGTGTACCTAGAGGGTGCGTCCATCCTTCGAGCTGGGCGATATCAAGTGGCCGGTGGTGGGATCGTATTGCTGCGAGGTCCGGCATGTCCAGGCAAGGTGGGCGAAGGTGGCGAGGGCTCCGAGTTTCTACCGCTGGAACAAGCTTCAGGACTCGTTTTGGCTCCATGTCGCAATATGTGCAGAATCAATCGTTGTGTCCGTTCTGATCCTCCGGAGGAGGACTCCGCTCGACGACCCAACCCCGACGGTAGATTGTCCCGGTCCTTCGACAGACGTTCCTCGAGCCGAATGCGACATTCGTTTCGGTTGAGTGTGCGGTGTTCGTCCGGGTACAGTTCCGCGTGATGTTTGAGGGCGGTGGACTGGTGATTGTAGGTAAGGAGGCAAAGCGCGCGATCACGTTGCTCCGCGTATCCGTGTTGTGATTGATGTGAGGATCTAGTCTCCTCGCCCGAGAGGAAGAGTGCGGCACGGGCGATTCGATGAGCCTCTTCATTTCCCGGTATCCCGGCATGACCAGGAACCGATTCGATCTTGACGTGGGCTCTAGTCTGCGAAGTTGGGATGCGAGGGTTTTGATTTTTCGCACCAGCTTGGAGGGGCTGGTTCTAGCCTTGCATTCTTTAATTGCTTCCTCTGAATGTTAAAATATGCGGAGGTTCGCAGGGAGGGTGGAGGAGGAAAAGGAGAGAGCTTTCTGGGCTGATGCCAATGACAGGCGAATGGCGTGGAGCTCTCCTTGTTTAATCGAGGAGGACGGGGATGACGTCGTGGTTTAGAGGGTTGCTGGTAGGGAAGAACGCCGCAATCGTCTTCCTTGGTTGTGGACCTTCGTGACAGGCGACGTCAGTGTATACGGCAGAAAAGAAGGCGGTGTTCCAGCTGCTGACTCTTTATATCTGTGCGTGACCTCGCCGAGCGAGCTGTTGAGCATGGTCCTTTCGGAGCAGTGGGCGAGTGCTGCTCGTGTCAACCAGACCTACCCATAGAGGAAGTGTGGCTGGATAGCGAAAAATTTCGGTGGCCGTCTTGCCAAAAAGGGACAAAATGCAGCGGCCTGAGGGGTGAGTTGTAGTCGCTTTCGTGAGCGCTCATTCTAGTCTGTCCGATATCCAGAAGGTCGTTGATTTCAGACGTTGCTCTTAGAGTGCTGAGGGGGTGCAGTGTGGAAGTACGGTGATTACGCGCCGAGCATGGTTGCTGAGCGCTTCTTATCTGGATCAGTGTGCCTTAGCGAGTTAAAACTTCCCGGCTCCATAGCAAACTAGCGACACCACGAGTGCTTTGTACATTCGTTTAGCGGTGATGTTGGAAGCACTCCCTCCGGAGCTGCAAATTCGGCGGATGACGTTAAGTGCATTTTTAGAAGTTTCTAATACTCCCTCGAGTCAGGAATCGACAGCAGCGTCCTCTCGGATTTCTTTTCCGAGCGGTCGCACAGAAGAGGAGGGACTAGTACGTTGCCCGGCCAAGACAAGATGAAGTCGATCCGCTACTTGAGCATTACGATACTTTTTGACGCGACACAAACATAAGTGGTCTTCTCGGGGGAGGCACGAAGTCCCCCCCAGTAAAGATGCGCCTCGACGACGTCTAGTGGATGTATTAATGCCTTCTCCTGTTTTTCCAAACCGCAGGTGTGATGAGCCCAGATCATCATGTCGTCGGCATATAGGGTGAAGCCGATGTCGGGAATCTAGGCCATCCCCACACATTTGTGCCATCGTATGGTGGCGCCATCTCTTAGCGTATTACTGCAGCGCACCCATAGAAGCCCATGTATTTAATAAACAAATATGACCTTCACACCTAAACGTTATTCTTCAAACAATTTGTCCTGATACTACTTTATTCTATCATGTAGCGCTATAATTAAGCCACAATGTTAAGATGATGACGTGTAAAGTATAGGTTCCTCAGTTGAATGAACTTTTTACATGTTGTTATTACGGATAGAATCGAAGTTAATCAAAGTGTACAGTTTAATATTTGAAATAAAAAACTCATTATAATGTTATAAATAATTTGAGCCCCTCCTCAATAATATGGCAATTTTTTTTAGTGTATAAAATGTTGATTACATCTGTAGAAAAATATATTTCGGAGGCACCTCACGCAAAATTGTGATAAACAGCAAAGTTCAAACGAGCACAAAAATAAAAAAATAAACGAAATCTACGATTTGCCTTACAACTGCAATAAATCAGACGACTCGATAATGTCCTGGGTATATGTCATCTTTCTCAAAATTATTTTCTTGTGTTCCTAAGACCAATTTGTCAAATAAGATATATTCGTTCTCGTTGAGACGCTTACGCTCATTTGCAGTATTCTGCAACTTACATCAGTAAACTAGCAGACAAAAACAGGTATTCTTGTTTGCTAGGCCTTCAAAAGTCCTTCAACTTCCCCGACGGCAAATTCGGGCATAAATAAACTAGTTACAATGCGGCTCTAAAAAGTGGCGTTCATAGAATAGCGGTGGTATGTTTGCAATCTTAATTTGAACCTCTGTTCAGAAATATTTTTGACGAGGTAGTTGAAAAATATGTAATTACAAATAAACGCGCGTGAAACATGCCCACGTATCTATTCAACTCTTCAAAGTGAAAAAAAAACTGGGTGAAAACTAATGTTCCTTGATGGCCCTTATATCTGAGAGAGCATTTCATTTGATTGATTAGGACATTAAAATAATATAATTATATGAAAAATACATAAACTTTATCACTCTGAGAAAAAGCATGAAATGCGTTGAGCACAGACATCCGCCTCCCACAGCCACCTTGCATAAATTGCCGCCACTTGAACAGAGGTAATTGGACATAGTAATGTCAAGCCAATTTTACCGATACATGTACAAGCAAATGGACAGCGAGAAAGTTGAGATTGCCCAGCTTCCCTCAGCCAAACTCTTGCCGTCACGTTGCCATCGTTTCCTCGCTTAATTAGGCGGAAAACCCGACGTAACGGTGCATCGTGACGTTTATTTGCGAAATGTTTTCTGACGGTCGCTCGTTGCAGCTCTTCATGACGGTTCTTCGTTGCAGGTTTCTCGTGGAATTCTGCGGATAAAATATATATATGTTCAAAAAGTGAGTTTTGTATTCATTGTCAGAAAGTTTGTGCGAAAGAGCAGACCAAACGAAGCCACGCGCTAGAGACCATAGCGAGTAAAGTTTGACGAGTGTACTGTAAAACCGACAGAAAGGAAGAGGGAGAGAGCGGCAAGGAGATGAAATTGCGCGGACACATCAAAGAGCCAAGTTCCGATGGGAGTAATAGGATGGTAGACGCAAAGGTAATTTGCCGTTATATATAATTACTGCTTTAACGCGGTCGAACAATGCGTTTATACAGAGGCAGATAGTCTTTCCATCTACACAGGGTTTCGCACTTTAATGTTCATGCGCAATCTTAACTCCTCTCCCGGAGTTTCTGTTAATATCGTGTAACTCAAGTTTGGAGGCGCTTGCAAATTTCAAATCCGAAATTCAATTGTGTAAAGAGACAATGTAACCATTTTCGAGCTCTTTACAGACTTGCGCGCAAACGTAATCCTAGGAGCGTATTTGTACCAAAAAAAAAACGATTTCCTGAAATATTTCACTTTATAATGACTTACTTTTACATTCAATTCACAAATACATAAGTTTTTTTTTTTGTTACGTTTGCATTGAGAAGTTCAAAAGCCAACGACACGAAAGGCTAAATCACTGGTCATTTAATCCCGTGCTGCCCTCATACTAGGCCTTGAGACTATGATTCTATACCATTAAATAGAATAATGAAACAGATCACAAGTTGGTATCTGTAGGGCAGAAATCATAAATATATTTTCAACTAGTCTATATCTGCAATTCACGTGCAGAAGATAAGCTTTTTTGTTTTAAAAAGAGTTCAGAATATTCTTTTTAGTAATACGAATATTTTAAAATTTTTGGTTAGGTTTTTTTTCTGAATGCGGTAGCGCCCTTATGTGCTTTCCTCTTCGTTCGAGTTGCGATGATGTCCTTTTTGGCATTACCCTGTTTCGTCCGTGCCGTTACCTTTGGACACAGTCGATTACCCCGATTTACCTCTGTGAGCCTTCCATCCGCTTTTCCTCTGGCAGCGAGCGACCACTACATTAAACAATGTGGTCTGAATTTTCCACAAGACCAAATGTCCTCCGTTTACAAAAATAAATATCGTTGAAGTTCGCCGGTAGTGATGTCGTTTGCATTAGCATTCTCGAACGGGCAATTTCTTATTTCCGTGGCACTAAAGACAGATCATGTAAAATGAAAACGCTGAAAGCTCCTAAACTAATTTATCTTCGGATAAACTGGAGAACCAAGTTCACCAAATTTTTTTCTGCTATTCTACGTTGTTAAGTTTTTTTTTTATCTATAGAAACTTCTACAACAAGTACATAATACGATACGACAATGAAAGCAACCTCTCACGTTGTCATGTCATGATTGGCACCGGCATGAATTCATGGCGGTGCCATCAAAAATACAGAATTAAAAGTGAAAGCTTAAGCTTTCACTTTTAATTCTGTGTTTTTTCTGTCCCGTGATTCCTCGAGTTCTTACCATACATCGTAATGACTGGGAACCTCGCGTGACATGCAATTTTGAAAGACGCATTAATTAAAAACAGGTCGGGACGGCAATCTAAGGAATGTATTCTACTTGCCCACCGCTTAGCAAGCAGTGCATAGCTTACTACGAATGCGTTGGGTGTATTTTGCACGATTGGTTGCCGCATCATTAATATTACTTACTCCGCATTCTAACTGGCTGCCGCGTGAAAGTTGATAGTCACCACAACATATTTTGTTTAAGCTGTCGATGTCTATATCCTAATTGCGGCTTCTGACTACTTAGAACAATTATATTTGGTTCCACATCCATGACATAGCTTCGAAAAAAAAACAACGAATTTAGATGTTGATATTTGTAGCACAACAACCTGAATGCGAATATTTATAATAATATAAAAATACGACGGCTGACTTTCAATAATATATAAATAACCAAAAGGCCGAAATTGCGCCGCAAACTTGTTTTGTTGGTACTTAAATTCCCTCGACGCAACGAGCTGCGAGAGCGCCCACTGAAGCAAGGAACTCAGCAAGTTTCACTAAAATGCAAAGAAACACCGCAAACGAAAATATCTTGACGTGCTTTTAAACTCCTTTCGAAAGTCGATATCGCTCGCCTAGCTATTCCCCCTCCCCTTCCCCACCTTCGTAATTTTCTACTTATTCATGAGGCAAATATTTCAAACTTTAGAACGTTTGAAGGATGCCACAATAGCAGTGTTGGACAAAATACTCGATAAAAGTATTTAAGTTAAGTTACTAAATACCTGCTTCATAAAGTATTTAAAATACTACTCAAGTTACTTTCACTGTAAAGTATCTTGAGTAGAGTACAAATACTTAGAAATGTATCTCAGTTACTTTTGAAGATACTTCCGCATTGCTTAATTTGTATAGACGTCATTGACAACAACAATCATGCAGCTACGCAAATCTGGATTACCAGAATGGTTTATTAGCACGCAATAACACAAAACGGAAAAAAAGAAGTAGCAAAATATTGTCACGAATTATAAATGATAAGGTGGCGAATAACTGAAGAAACTAAACGTTCAATGGGGCGAACTTGTTCCCAAAACAAAATAGAGAAAGCCTAGCGTCGCAGGCGTCGATGTCGGCGGAACAGCAGGATCGACCGCTTGGGCGAGACTGACTCCGGACCGACACTCGGAGCACCTTTTGTACCCACGTGGGTTTCTGGAACATTCGGCGTAGAAAGTTCGGCGCGCAGAACATTCGTAACTCGATCAGGCGACAAAATTCTCGAACTTACCAGAATGTCAAATTGAAAGAATAAATAAAAGAGAAGTCCGCTTTCTGGTATCAAACCCGGAGCCTCCGCGCGGGAGCCAAGCACGGTAACCATTCGGCCACGCGCTCTTTGGGCAACGCGCGTGGCAAACACACCGATAGATGTTACAAAACATTTCTGCGACAACACGAAAGAGGTCGCTTCTGATCTCCTCCCAATATGGGGAGGAGATTAGAGTGCCTCAATGTTGTTGGCCAGCGGCCAACAACATTGAGGCACTCTAGAGGAGATCAGACCATGGCGCCCAAGCGGTTTACTTTAGAACTAGATGGATGGGGACAACAAATGCAATGACTCAGCGCTCGGCTGACTTAACTGAACGCGGCGTCAGTGTTCGGCTGGAGTTCGTGTTTTCCGGTGAGGGGGAGGAGGGGCTCTTTTGTAACCACTCCGGCCTGCATGAGCAATGCAGCATGCACGGTGCCCAAGCCTTGTGTTGGGTAAACCCCGAGGTGTGGGGGTGACAAACGGGTCAGAGCGCTTCGCCAATAGTGACATCGCTGAATATCACATCCTGCGGCGCACCTTAGACGCATCGTTTAACTACAATCCATATTCCCTATACGAGGAGTTCACTATAAACGAGCTTGGGACACGGATATGAGTGAATGGATAACAAAGAGGACCCACATAATAGCCACGGCAGTAGTCGCACCTTCTTCAAGTATATAAGTTGCGTTCAGAAAAGCACTCAACGTTGGGGGACACTTTGTTGGCATTTTGAGAGGTAATCCAGCTCCTATAGTTCGTTTCCTGTTCTGTTCTCTGCTTATCAATGTTCGCTTACAGACAGTGTTCGCGAGAGCAATAAGTGCCAAACTAATAACACAAAAAAACTCGACGTTTTGCTTTAGCGGGGTCAAATATACAAAAAGCAAAACAAAATGTCTACTTTTTGTGTGTCCACTTATCATTTTTTTCTATTTGTTATTTTCTTGACACTCAAGTCTGCATTGTTCTTGTAGGTCGTTTCCCGGTCTGCATGCGCCTCAGGGTGGCATCTGTACTTCCGTAAAACCACACCTTTTATTTGAAGATTTTTTGGGGGAAGCGCCTTTGGGAAGGCGAGGGGACAACCTTCATTGTACGAACTTTGGGCTGAAATATGAGTGACAGTCGGCAAAAAAGCGATATTTTCACGAGCTCAGTTAAAGTCACCGTAGCTAATCGGAACTACCAACAGGATTCGGTTGCTCGAAAGAATGTTCACGTTTGCTCGTGCCACGCCCACGCCACTTCATCCCGAAAAACTCGGAAAATGGCGGAATGTCAAAAATGTATTTAAGATAATGAGTACAAGATACTCGGAATTGTAATTAAAATAGAGTATTAAATACTCTCCATCAAAGGTATTTGCAAGATACCAAGATACCCCAAAAAGTATTTAAGATACAGTATCTTGAGTAGAGTATTTGAGATAGGCACAAGTCTGCACAATAGACAAGTATTCGATCTTTATAGTAAATACGAGAGAACTGTTGATTTGGAAAGAATGGGAAGACGTGTTTTTTTAACAGATGTGTTTTATCAGCCGCTTTCATAGAGTTTTGTAACGTTTGGCTCTAAAAGTCGTATGTAATGAAAACAGCCACGAAAAAGCGTTACGCCCATAGGGAATAATATAAAGTGATTTCAGTCCCTGGCAGGCTTCGAACTCACCGCCTCGAGATTGTCAGCAAAGTGATTTTACATATCATCTATCTAGGGCGGGTGATTTTCTAGAACGCAAAAGCGAACTCAATCGCGCGGCACAAGAAAGAGCGGTCGCGCCCTTCGCAGGCTCTGCTGTTAAGCTGCGCCATCTTATGGTGTATGTCGTAAATCGGAGAGAATCTTCGGTAGGCGGTTCCATTCAGGCGGCCTTCTCTTCTGGTCTCGAAGGCCTATCGCTAGTTATATGCTTACCAGACTTCGTAAGCATGATCAAGCTTGTATATTTCTTTTTATTTATTTATTTTTTTGAGCCTGGCTATAACTTCGCGGTTCCTTGTTGCGTTTGATCAAGAAACATTGCAGCTTTAAGCCTTGCATTTTAATTATCCAATAAAAGTCACGAGCGTTTAAAAAGCGCTTCCAATAAGAATATGTATACGTTAACACAATAAAATTAGAACATTGCCCTCGTGCTACTCTTTATAACCCCGGTTTACGTTTTCTTTTTCTTTCGTTTCGGAAACTCACGCACCTTTACCCAAATTCTTGAAAGAACTTATGAAATGAAATGTACCTATGAACACAGAAGCCTCAAGCTCGGATCGCATATGAACTTCTTTATGTCTGCCTGCAATTTTTAGAGCGTCCCCAATGGCTTTTTCCCCATGAAACGGGTGCTTATACAGCTTACTGAATAATAATGTTTATTAAAAATATATTAAGAAAACAACATGGCGCCAAATAAAATCATTTTTGTCTTTCAGGTTAACGTCGTGTAGGCTGTGGCAGTTAAAATTGCCCAAATCATCTGCTCTCAGCTTCGTCCCTAAGGTCAGGCAAGGTGATTTAGTAGATCGTTTTGACAACTCCGATGACTATACTCGAAACGTCGCTCGTGCCTTTGGTCGTGCACATAATGGTTATTTGAAATCTTTATCGGAGCGCAAGAAGGATCTACAATTGTTTCTTCCAGAGAAACACTGGCATCAACTCAGCGACAACGGTAGAGTAGATGAAGGGCAACAGTCCGGGGTCCATTCGTGAAATTCGCTCTCGTCTTCCCCAGGTTTCTCCTTTTCATTATGCGTCAGCAATTTTATACGCAACTTTTTTCTTTTTAATTATTACACTGTCTGGCATTTAGTTTTACATATAGACTTTCCCAGTGTATGTTGGAAGTTAAATCTGACATGCACTCAAAGCAAAATGCTTCAGGTTTCTCGTCTGGCTTCTGTTAGTTTACAGCCACCGAATCATTCATATAGGAAAGATACAGACATCGAGCTATCTTTGTCACTTCCACCTCACTCATCACAATGTCCAGAATGACGCCAATATCGCGCACTTTTTCTCGGCCAGTAATATTTTACGTGAGCTTTTTTGTAAGACCGCGCTGCTAAACAAATCTTGGGCTGAGTAAAGCTTTGCTACTTTGTGGACAGCCTACATGATAGCCAAGATTGAGTTATCTTGAAAGACGAAAGGCAATTAGATTTAACATTCACCGATTCCGATCGCAGTATGGTAGAAGTATTTGAAACAAATTTAATATTAAGCCAGTTGAAGTTCACGGGAACAAGAAGTATGCATTAGGCCGACCAGCTCTCGAAATGAAAGAAATGTTTAGAACCTTTTATATGTTCAGCTATACGTCATCCAGTTAGGAACGGCTTTTTGTGACTGCTAAAGAGGTACTGAATTCCTCAGAATTTTTTTTTGTGCTCAGTGATTAGATATGACACGTGCATCATTAAATGAACCTTCACCAACAAAAAAATACCTGCATATTAAGGTCGCGAGACCAATTTTAGTTTGGGAACGATCCTGATATTTCGGCATATCGACACTATAAAGGGTCACGTTTTGGACGCTCTGTTAGGATAGAAAACATCTTGAAGTGAAGAAGAACTGAAAATAAAACACAATGTGTTGTATGACAGGTAACTAGAACCACCAGAGAAACGTACAAGGCATATAGAAATATACAAGAAACAACGATAAGAACACAACGCCGAGTAGGCTCTACCTCTTGCCATCGTCTTCCATTGTTTTTTTCTTGATAAGTGTACGTAAAAAGTAACGTAAATTGTTTTTGTAGCGTAACGAGTAATGTAATTCATAACTTTTCAATCAAAGTAATTGGTATTGGTAATTCATTACATTCGAGGCTTTGTCATTTATAATTATAACCCATTCCAATGTTTTATGTAAAAGGCACAGTTATGCACTGAACTCCCCACAAAAAGCTTTGTCTAAACTCCTGAATTACTGACTTGATGCCACAAAATTAATTTTCCCGAGCACAAAAGACTTACTCGTTAGATTTCTTTCGTGATTCCTATATTAAGTGAGATCTGATTTCAAAAAGTTCCTCTTTTTCGGCATGTCGTTTCATAACAAAATCGCTTAATTGAAGAACCTCGCGATACACAACTTGAGCATTGCAAATCAAAAAGAAAAGAAGGCGAAATATTATTTATTAAGGATATGTTTCATTGGCACACCTTATTCTATCGAGGCAATTAAATTTTTATATAATATATTTTATTTATTTTTTAAGATTTTGCATACCGGTGTACCACGCAAAGAGGTTAATGAAATTACTCATGGTGATTTCTTAAATAACTTAATTCACCTACCTTCAAGAACTAGGTACATAAACTTAATTGTTCTAAATAATGTTTCAAAATATAATCACATTGCACCTTCTTAGGTAGACTATTTTTATGTAAAAAACAAAATATAATTATTTTGCTTTGTTTATATGTATGTTGAAACGTTCGAATTTACATTAAAATTCAAATTTTTCAGATGCACACTAAAGAAGGTTTTCATACGAAAAACTGCTGAAACAGTCTGAAGGGCCCTAGAAGCCCGTTATTTGGCCAGCAGCATAAAAAGCAAACCACATTAGTCACATGCTATGCGTACGTACAAATACACATTATTGAAATATATAAAGGGTGTCCCAGACAACTTCCATGAAATTTTACAAAAGAACAGAGCGATCTGAGAGAGCGGAACCAACCGTGTGTCGTCAAAAAACGTTTTGGAAAAGTGCATAATTATTTTTAGTGCGCCTTTTTACATAGTTAATTCCCACTAATCCGGAATTTGTTTAATCATTCGCGTAAGAGGAGGAGGCGTGAATTGTAAAGTTCTAGGGAGCATTTAAAAATACCGAATTGAGGTCTTTCCTACACAATATGCTTGACTAAAAACGTTTACTCTGACTTTCGCCACCTATGCAGGTGGCATCTTCAGTATACACTGACACAACTGAGGTGAGCAGTCAACCAGTTACTCTCCCCCTCCCCTTTCCCTGAAACCAGTCGGGACTAACCCCCCCCCCCCCTCCCACCTTGGCGTCTGCCAAACCGGTCGGGACAAGTACTCTCCCTGCGGTCGGGACGGCGTCCAATCACCCGCCCAAAAGGAGGTACGGGAGAAACCAGGAAAGCGGGGCTGGAATTCTCCCCGTGGAGGTGGGGTCCGCCGAGCGGTCGAGTGGTGCGAGCGGCGTTTGACAACGTCGCCGACGCCTTTCGTCGCCGTCGGCACCGCTGCCTCCGACGCATGCTCGTTACAGCAAGGTACCTGCGATCTCTGGCGTCTGCCGTTGGGGTCGGTTCTCGGGTGCACCTGTGTCTGAATAAAAAAAACGAGTGCGAGAGGGTGTTTCGGAGCGTCCGCGCTAACCGAACCGAACGAGTGCGTTCTGACCGAAGGCCGGGGTGCGTCCTCGCGTCCTGACGGGAAAAATGAAAGCTCGGCAACGCTGCGAAGGCGTCGTCAATGAATGTTGGCGTACGACTTTCTGTTGCTACGATAGAGAGAAATTGAGAGGGGAGGGTAGTCCTGACCGGTTTCAGGGAAAGGGGAGGGGAGAGTAATTGGTTGACTGCCCGCCTCAGTTGTTTCAGTAGGTACTGAAGATGGCACCTGCATAGGTGGCGAAACGTCCAAACCTTGTTATTACTTATTACCATTTTGTTATGTTAAGTCAGACTAAACGTTTTTAATCATTATTTCACCTGGCTTTTGCAACATTTTTGCACAATATGCTTTGCACGCTTGTTTCATTATCCTAAAGAGAGAACCCGCAAAATATTTAAAAAAACACCGCTTGACAACGCGCCCGCGCATCGAACTTGCAGCGCTCTAGGACGTGCTCTGATGGAACGATGTCCACTTGATCCCTTGTTCGATACAGAGCTTTGCGGCGGCAGGCAGTGGCGCTTATATATATATATATATATATATATATATATATATATATATATATATATATATATATATATATATATATATATATATATTATACCTCAATACATGACCCGGTCCAACTGGCACGGCGAACGCAGCCGCCCTTTGGGGAAAGTCAACCAATCTTCGGTATTAACCTCGTTCAGAATTACCAATCTTTGAGAAAGGTCAAGTAATCCTGAAACGCGCATTCCAAAAACGCGAAGTCACTTTGTTCGGTATCACTGTTCGTCGCCCGTCACACGACAGGCAAGCAGACTTCCATGCATTTAAATTAGTGTACAACGAACGCGCATGCTATCTGCCTGTCAGAAGGTCCTCTCGAGTCTGTCGATTCAACCGCTCGCGGCGACCGCGTGAGGACACCAAGTGTACTGGGTGCGTCAAAACCATCACACGTAGATTGTGGATGTGTAGCCTTCCCCTTTGTATCCGCTTATCAACAATAAATACTTGATCTAAACAGTCGCCTACCCTGCGACTTCCTAGATTTCAGAGTGTTTCCAAATGCTCGATTGGGGTGGCATAGTCGAGTTTGAAAAATGAACTGTGACAAAGGGGAAAAAAGCGTTGATCGTCTGCAAGTGTCTCCGCCTTTCCGCCCGCCTTCCATCTTCTGACGTGACAATGTAAAGTATACGTACTTACAAACCCTCTCTCTATTGTTTCCTTGCCCCCCCCCCCCCCCTCTTAACTCTAAGCCCTCTAAGTACGCGCGGTGTCTACCTCGTCCGCTTCGGCTGTCTAGGTCCGTTTAGTGTTTAACACTCTGCGTTTGACGTCTTTTGCATGAGCTTCGCCGCGAAGATTTGATAAAATTGCCTGCGTTATGGGCCCCGATGGAACTCAAATTAAAAAAAAGCCCGTAGTACTTTTTTTATGCAGTTTTTGCTGACATTGATTTGAGAAAAAATAACTTGCTCCGATTCGACCAGAAATCTGGACATCAATGCGACGTCGTGCTACACCAAGGTATAGAGCAAGCACCAAAATCCATGCCGTCTGCTTTTTTTAAAAATAGTGAAACGTTTAAATATGAAATAAGCCAATCAGAGTTCCAAAAAAATATACTGTTTCGAAAATTCATGGAGCAACATTGGCGGTGGCTATTGCTTGGACACGAAGCGCGTGATTTTGTTTGAGTTCTGACCACACGTTCATGCAGACCTTTTCTTTCAATACGAGCTAGCGTTGACAAGAGCTGAGCCAGGTCCTCGTGGAACTCTGACGCAACCCTCGTGTCCTGTACATACTCAGAGTATGACCATGTTTCAAACTTTACTCCTTCTTACTCTAGGGTAAAGGTTCTGTACTTTGGCGTTCAAAAACTTACTCGTGTCCAGAGTTGCATCTATTTGTCTCGTCACGTAACATGATCCGCTCAGATCCACTCGAGTAAAATATGGAACAAATCAAATGTGTTCAAGCAATGGCGGACAGGTGTTGGCGGAGACATTTGTAAACTGTCTGTTTTCTTCTGGCAGCGTTCTCTTCCGAATGCGCAGGTGGCAGGGTTTTAGTGCACGTCCCGCGCATTCGGAACAACCCGAACTGATAGCTGGAAGCATGCAATTCATCCGTCCAAACGACCCTGTTTCAGTAGCGCGTCTAGTGGCAAAACGTTTAACTTGCGTCGACGGCGACGGCAAAGGATCATTGCTTTCCGACTCTTTTGTCAGGCACTGAAATTATAGAGGAGGCAATCGCGTGTCACTCATATAGGCGCATTATAGTCATTAGGGAGATTTGGAATCGCGCAAGCTAAATCTTTGCGCACGCAAAGAATAGCGTCGTCGCCACTGCGGATGTGCCGAACGCTAACCACGTTTTGCCCTTTGCGTGCGCTATTTTAGCGCACGCTATTCCTCGGAACTTGCGTGCGTATGCAAAGGATCTTTGCGCTCCTCGAAGGAGGATTCGTGGTGAGAAGTTGGCTAAAGCCAAGACGAGCACAGTTAAAAAAATGGCGGCTCCCAGGACCATGGCTGCGGTCGCTTTGTCGGCGTCGTCAGCGCGACGTCGGCGGCATCTTTGCGACTGCGATTTTCAATACAGGACGACATTGCACTCGGTTAGAAAAACCCAGTAAGGTCGGCAACGATCCCCGCCAACTTGATGCTTGCGACGAGCGAACGTTTATCGGCGAAGATCAGTACACTCTTGCCGAGGCGACGGATGCGGACACGACCGGTCGACCTCTCGCGTCGCCTTCTCACGTTTAAACAAATGTAAAACGTTACTCTGTACAAAAAAAGCCTGTTTTTTTTCTCAAGTTACAGCTTTTCGTGTGTCAAATAAAAATTGTGACCGTATCTTGGTGGCGTTTCAAGTGCGAGATGCTTGGGCTTTTTCGTCGCGGCGGAGAAACGCTATTCTAAAACTCTCTTGCGTCGCGCGCGCTAACGCAAGCGCTAAATTTAGCTATAGTGTGCGCTAAAATTGCATACGTTTTTCTAAAACTTCCTATTGAGGGCTTGAGAAACGCAAGGCGTGGCCTATTTTACTCACATCGTCCTGATTTGTTTTTGGCTTTCTGATTGGACAATGCCACAATCACCTTGGCAGTGACCATACACCAACGCAGATTTCACACACAAGCCCGCTTTTCCTACGCCGGGTGCGGGCACTGCGCGTGCGCAGAAACGAAACTCGGGAAGAGTGAAGCGTTTGCGCATGCGCAGTAACCGACAGTGCCGCCACCGTAGTAGCGTGACGTCAGCGAGTTAAGTTGGTCTATAGACGTGTGCAAGGTCGACCTCAGGGACCCCGCCACCTCGCTGCTGGGGTAGGTGGATCATGTGATGGTCAATCATTGCTGACGATGTAAGTGCGCCTCAACAATGCTCGACTATCAGATCATCCACCCACACCAGTAGGAAGATGGTGGCGCTCAGAAGCCGCACTTGCAAAGTTCTGTAGTACATTTTGCTCCTGATTAGCTATGTGTCTTAAAAACTCGGTTGTAACAAAAGTGTCATAAAAGACAAAAAGTGGGGTACCTCCAAGTCCTTTACGAAAGCAAAAAAGAGCGTTTTCTAATATTCTTGATTGCCTAATCCATTTACTTGAACTTAAACAAAATTAAAAGTAGAAAATACCCCGCGTCGGTACCTCGTTTCTACTCTAAGCCCGAGCCTGATTTATTGCTAAAAGATTTTTGTTCCCGCTTCGCACTCCAGACTATGAGTTCGTCTTCGATTCATTTATAGAAGATGGTCCACGGGAATCCAACCTTTGTCTCGATACATATTTCCCAGTTCTACCTCCGCAGTGCCTAATAAGATGTACACGTCGCAAGCAGTGTTGTTTTTTTCTTCTTTTTTTAATTTAACTAAGTTCTGTTTTGGTCGCTTTTCGTTTTTCTATCATGCAGAAAGATGTACGAAACAAATGTACCGCTCGAACTCCAATTTGCTTAAACAGAGTGTAACCTCTCGGACGGCAGATTCCCTGCCCTCGGCGCCTGGGTACGGATTATATCGATCGTTCCGTTGTCGCGCTCTTCCACCATGATTTTGGACGGCCGTGATTGAAACATCACGTGCACCGCATTTCCAGTCCCCGAGAGTCGCTCCGACGCACTTATTAAGTTTGTTTCTCGCGACCTCCGCCAGGGTAATATTTCCCGCTACTGGTTGGCCACATTCAAATTTCTGAAGACGTCCTGGAACACGCCCAGCCCGCTTTCGGCAAATGGCGCTTCCTCGTTTGCCTCCTATACTTCCCAATGAATTACAGAACTCGCTCTATATAAAGCTCTGGTTTCTACGCACCGTAATGACGTCACGTGACGACGTCTTGTCACGTGATGTCTGAATTTGACGGTAGGTCGCAGTGTCACGTGACGCCATGACATCACGTAACTCACGGTTCCACCTGACGGCGTTAAAACCGCGCGGCGTAACTCTGCAACGTGACTTGACGTGACAATGTGACGTCATGGTGTCAGGTCACGACAGGTAACAGGTGGCGTAACACGCAGCGTGATGTCAGAGTCATGTCGAGCGACATGACGTCGATGTAGAAACTTTTGGTAGAGTACCGAAAATGGTCCGCGTCGATATGGAGTGCGGTCGACGACCCGAAACCGGCGATGTGTCCCATTACCTGCTATGGCAGTGAAAGCGAAGACGGAACCTCAACTGCTGAGTTCCTTTCTGGTGACAAACAGTAAGCGCAGATTGCTGAGTGCGAATGTTTCACAATGCAGTATCGCCTTTCTTTGTTTTTCGTGTTGGGATGCACATATTCGTTTGATTCGATCCGATGTAACGTTCAGAGATGAAAGAAAAGAAAAACACGTTTCATATGAGCAAGCGTTTTCGAAATGTCTTCTATACATGCTTTTTTATTATAATGAATTTCGAAATTTATTGCGTAATGTGGCGGTTCCATGAGCCGTTTGTTGTCAACTACCTGCTTATGTTTTCACAAAAGGTATTTCAATTTAATATAAAATTTGGATAGATAAACAACCTGAGCAAAGCTAATGACGATTTTATGTTAGTTAAAAAGGCAATTTTATAAGGAAGCTCGACAATTTTGCCCGTTTCAATATTGAGTACTGCTGAATCGACTTCCGCTCGTGTACTCACTATGCGTGGTAGGCATAAAAGTCCCCAGGCTGCAATCCTGGTTGGATTTGATAACCTCGTTATCTAGAGTGTGAACAAGAGTCGCAACATATCAAAGGCAGACCGACCTCACTCCGACTAAACAATTATGCCATGTTGGTTTGTTTTAAACATGAACCCGGCGTCGCACTGCCTAGAACTCTGGTAACAAACAAACCCCTTGTTTCTCAATTGATTCCTAGAAAACGTTTCATGACCTCATGAATACAATTACCGCGATGAAATGGTCGTCGAACAATATAAGTTTGCATGAAAAGTGATATCCACTCACATGTGGTTTTATGTGTTTAGTTTAAAATTGCTTTATATTATTTATTGCTAACTAAAAATCTTGAAAGCCAAGGAATATAATTATTGGTTGCCTGCATTCTTGAAGATATACGACAAAAACTTAAGTCTGGATTTTTTCCTCACTAAATGTTTTCCTCAGGAATGCTGGCTTCACTCTACCGTAATTGGTAAGCACAAGAATAGCATCTGTCGCAAAAAGGACATTTTAGTTATTGCATCCCGTGCTATATAATTCGCAGAAAACATCGGCCGACAACTAAAACATAGCATGTCGTTATTTTAGGTCCCCTCTTATCGCAGATTGTGGAGAGCCAGACTAAATACGCATAACTCTGAAAGGAGAGTATATTCCTTATCAGAATATTAACTTAGGTATTGTGTTACAAAAAGAACGCATAAAAAGCAAAGGCTAATAAATATTCCGTCAGCAACACAGAAGACGTGCCTCGTTGTATTGTGAAATTTGGGCGCGTCGAATTGAAGATTGGTATTGAACCTCCGTGAACTTGTAGTCTACTTATAATAATGCGATTTTTTCTAGACAAATGGAAGTGCGTGTAAGCGTTATGATATAAGCGGTTATATCTCGAAGTATGGATCTACGTATTCGAACACGTAGAACTTGCATGAATTCCAGAGGAAGTGCCGTGAATTTGAATGAAAAAAACTACTGATATAGCCTTATGCCGGAAAATATTTATAAACAACAGCTATTTTGTAATTTTTTCCGTAGATAGAAAAAAATAAACTTACATTCAACGTTTCTTGTTTTTTCTAATACTTAAAACACGGGACTTCGAAAAAGGTTCTCTGGAAGCAACTTCGGATTACCTTCGAATATTTTTCTACCTTTTGGACTCTTGCGTTTTTCACAAGAGGATCTCAGTATTGTCTTCTATTTTTGTTTTATGCCTTTTTTACAGCAAACAGAGATACACCTCTCACAGTGTCTTTTCTGAATCTCAGGCACCGGCAGAATACTACACCGCAGTGTTGCGAACTATCTCAATAAACAGAATGGCATTGAAGAACCACAAAATGCCGCTCATATTACATAATATTGTTTAAATTTGTTTTGTGTAGTTTGTACCAGGAATTGACGTATCGCATTCAAGTTGTAGACATGTGCACATCTGCTTTAAAATATTTAGCACTTAAGCTTACGTTGACCCCCGAACCCAAGGTTCCCTTATTTCTCAGATTTAAGACTAACTTTTAGTCTCTGAAACGTTATTTCGTACACCTATTTCGTCAGGCGGGAATTTTTACGGCAACTTTCAAAACACTTATGTAGTCAGTGACACTGAGACATTGAGCAATTTTGACAGGGACGTTTTTAGGCGTCATAAGGGGCGCCCTGAATTACTAAGATTAAGACAGGCAAAGCTATTCCCACATTCCAAACAACTATCGGTCTCTTTTTACCGCCCATCGACAGACGCTTACAGACGATTGATATTGACCGTGGCTAGTGCACGATGGAACGCTAGGACGCCTCTCTCACTGTCGCGTCTCGCGAGCTTTGCAGACGGTGTTAGACGGCGGCGGAATAACAGATGTAAACACGACAGGGCGGACGCGGGAGCGCAGCTTTCATGGCCGGGTTTTATGGGCCTGTTTCTCTCGGCAAGGGGGCGGAGTGGCGTTCACGAGACGCGACCACGAAAGTGGCTCCTCCGCTAGCGTCCGCGAGACGCGACCATTTAATGCTGACGTGAAGCGTCGTCCTAGCGTCCCATCATGTACCTTCCACGGGCGTAAACTAGCGTCTGTCAGCTTCCCTTGGCTTCTGCTCATGGTTCACGCGCACTGACAGAGCGTTAGAAAGGACGCAATGCTATGCACACTGCAAACACGACCTAAAAATATATCATGTTTCTAGCCAGGAGGCCTCTTCAAAGCTTGAGAACTATGGGTCTTTTTGCGTTGCCGACGATAATAAACGGTGGTAGATAGCAGACGATGCCGATGGCTGTCGCGTGTTTCCTCGCACGAATAGAGCAGGCGTTGTCAGACGAAAGACTAGGCGCACAGGACGTTGCGACCAAGATACACTAGGTTTCTGAGCGTGTTTTGCCGAAAAGCCAAGCTAACCCAGTAGTAATTGGCGGGGCCACCAATCTAATAGCGTCTAAAGGCGTAAATATTCGGCAATTGGTTTTCAGACAAAAATATACGTGTCTCTTCAAGGTCCTTTAATTTTTTTTTTCATTTCAGAGTTTGTTTACGTGGCGTGACGTAACATGTTCAGCAGGCTGTCTAATAAACAAATATGTCAGACACTGTATTGATTCGATGGAGCGAGCTTTCTCAGAGTTCATTTCGTGTCATGAAACATGTTGCCATAAAACAAGCTTATGTGTCCAAATACAAACGGCATTTTTCCCTGTCTCACGGTTGCCTGCAAAAACTAGCTTTACAAAAAAAATACGGGGACTAAACTCAAAATTCAATAACACCGCAAACAAAGAAAGAGTTTTGTTATTTTGCACTTTATAGTGGAGATGCTACTATCAATGCGTTCAACCAGTGCTGACACAAATAACCTATATATAATATTTTCACCGGAACAATGGGTAATATAATTGTGCCATCAATACATCAATGGAGTGGGATTAACATATTTACGTAAATGAACTTTACGAAAATATTAACGATGGACTGATTTCGAAGACAGCCGCTGTTTCAGAGTAACGACGCCTTGAAATCACAGCAAGTGAACGCTTGGAATACAAGGTAAAGAAACGAGTTCCTTTCGAGTTAAAGAAACTAGACAAATATTTTGCTACTTGTAACACAATTAAAAGCGACAGCCATTATTTATTTTTTGCAGTAAATAACTGATCTTTCAAGAGAATATTTTTGTAGAAGGGTGTTTCCCATCTGAGGCATGTGTCGAAAAAAAGTCGCAATTGCAAACGCGAACGGATAGGGTTTTTTTTTTTGGTTTGCGACTGATATTTTTATATCTCAGCCGCAGCTTTGCGGGGGCCGTTCAATAATATATTAACCAATAAAGTACAGATCAACGGAGGTTTTAGTGTTCGAATGAGCAGTTACAGGATGACATATTTCTTTAAGGTTGATTTAAACCAATCGATTTGTTTTAACGCAAAATGTAATTTGCTTACATCAGAATAAGGTAATGATTTTAGTACGAAGTAGATGGGGCTTTATTGTAGTACAGTACCCCCTTACGCTGGGCTTTATACTTGTGATTACATTCGCAAACACGCACTTCGAAATTCTGCTGATCGTGTCTTCCAGTGAGCAGCACGCCACCTTCGCACCTGCACCGGGTGACATCGATCAACGGTGCGCACGGCACGCCTGCATGTTTCGCCCACGCTGCGCCGCGGCAGTTGTGAGCCTTTTCGTTAATTACATGGGTCAATAGGGACCTGAAAAAGATCCACTGTACTCATATTTATGTCAATAAGCTGCGGGATGAGATGCTTTATACGTGTGTTTCTGGTTCATCGCTTCGACTCTGGTGACGTGAGAGGGATGGCTGTGTTCCCGACTGTATAATGCAATTCGCTTTCGTCGAACGTGGTGATACTTTGGGTGACTGAACGGCGCAATTTTTTGTGCGACACCTCGTTTTCATTTTAGATTGTTGTGGTATTAATATAGCGCATCTGGAGCGTGCCTGTCGGGAAGTGAGAATGATAATAAAATGAACTTCCGTTATATATACAGTCAATAAAAATTTCATCCGCCGTCCAGTGCAAGCACCGAATAAATGTATTTTGCTAATTCTTTTTTTTTTTACCACACCGATCAATTTGTTTAAGAATGTATTATAATGCATCTCAAAACAAAATCCTCACGGTAATCGACAAGTCAGTTTTAATTGTATGCGGCTTCAGACAGCGCAAGGTTCATCGAAAACAACGCTAATTTTATCTCATCTTAAAAAATTCATCAATCAATAAACCACTGTTTCAATAAGCTCTGTCAAAAAAAAAAAAAAACTGGGGCAGGTTGATTTCTTTTTAAATACCGTGTGTGGCAGGCCGCTCTCAGGATATATCAAACACCCAATTTCAGAAGCGGCCCTAAGCTATCTTGTAGTAACATGAAAAAGAGAAAACAAAGGTGAAATAAAT
This sequence comes from Ixodes ricinus, assembly GCA_037355805.1. Lineage (NCBI taxonomy): Eukaryota > Metazoa > Arthropoda > Arachnida > Ixodida > Ixodidae > Ixodes > Ixodes ricinus. Next base: position 10,725 of record JAZHYW010060684.1, on the reverse strand, counting down.
TACAGGCCGACAAGTAAAGCCAGCGTGGGAACTTTTCTTTTATTTCTTTGCCTATGAAAGTGTCCAAGTGCCCAAACCTCTCCCTTTCTTGATACAAGTGGTGGGCTTGGGTGTGGGCATCTTGTCTTGATCCTGTCTTGACCTCCACCGCTGAAACACACTTGAATAACTGTAATAAAAAAGACAGAAAATTAAGTTTGGTTGTGACTGGCTGTCCTAAATTATCTACGATGGCCTCTTACTCACTGTCCCAGATATACGTACATTGCGCGACACTGTTAACAAGATTAAGCGATCGCCGGTTTTCTCAGTTAGTTCTTAATATAAAAAGTTTGTCATCAAAACTACTATGGTAGTGGAAAAAAAAATCACTTATGCCACTATCCTAAATTCTGAAAATTGCAGGCCAGTTAACAACATATGATTTGGCGCGAAGATCACCAAACTGGAGTAAAAATTTAATAACGTGTAACTGGGACGACAGTTTTATATGCTTCTCAATAAACTGGGGGCTTTTACCTGAGGTCGAGCGAATGCGCTGAATTGAGCAGGGCGGGACTGCGAAGAGTTAGAAAAGATATATAGTCATTTTGAAATCTGTGCTCTTCCTTTTTTTTTCTTACTGAAAGCTAGAGCCCTGGGCAGTTTGATACTTTAGACCCATGTCACGGAAAAAAAAGGAAAAAATGGGTGCGGGATGGCCAAAAAGACACGTTTTTTTAGTAAGGCTCTTTCTTCAAAGTATGAGGCGCTAGAGAAAACCAGCCTTCTGCGTTAAGTCCTTACTTCTAACTCCATTTGTTCGCATTCCGCCCCATGAAAAGCATGCGGCAAGCGCCTCAGCACACACATCGTATCGCTGCGGCACAGTGTTCCTCCGCAGCAAAAAGGCCGTCTGCTTTCATCGCTGTTACCACGGCAACAAACACCGATTGACCTTTGGACGGCGCGTGTAATGCAGAATGCAGGTGTCCCAGCTTACCTTGATGTGTAACCGTAGATTAGTGTTTGTTTTTCTTGCGGATGAGAACGTGTTTTTTTGGCAAGCAAAGTATGCACTGAAACTCAAGGTTTCCGTTCTCCTTAATGCCCTGACTTTTGAACATCTCGTTAAGAGATAGCCATGAAGATGACGGACACTCCATGACCGACAACCGACCAAGTCTGAGAAAAACTTGAGGTTACGAGTTATCGATCATTCATCGGTTCTGACTTTCATAGCAATATTCGTGGAGGCCAGGGAAGGGAGGGCATAGAGAGCGAGAAAAGTGGTGGCCATCGGGATCACAAAACAATAGAGGATTACACCACTTCTACGCGTTTTCCCTCTTCCTCTGTCAGCAGTCCTTAGATGGCCTAACCCCCCCCCCCCCCGCCCCAACACCATCTCCTTCATGTTGACAGTTGACTGTAAGGTGAGGAGTGGACTCGACCACCATGCTCAAAAATGTAAACCAGAATAAGTATCGTCCGCACCCTCGAAGACGATGCTCGTAGCCTCGCACCGGGCGCTTTTCAGCCGTGCCTCACAGAGCGCTAGAATACAGTAGCAGCACATCAAAGACCAAGATATTTCGACCCAGTCGAGCGAGGCTTTATTGTCTGTTACGCGAGTTGTGAACCAGCGAATCAGAGGGAACGGACCCACGTTTGATGTCTGTGCAGGTGGCAGGTAGACGTCCGAAGAAGGTGGAAAGGGTGAAACGGTGTGAAAGTACAAAGTAACATAAGCACGCAGGACTTTTTATTGCTCGGTGAAGTAGCAAATACGATGTAGTGACGGAGCTCTAATGCATTGTCTTGCCTATGATCTTTAAGTCTTTCGTATATTGTACGCATGCCATTTTTGCAGTGGTTCTATTGATCAATAATACAAAAACGTAGTTTCTGTTCATATTTTCGCGCTTTGATTTCTTCTATTTAGTTGAACGGCTTGTTTACGAGCTGAGTGATCAGTCGTAAGGTTCTACCAATGTAGTTGTCTCAATCCTGCTGCTCAAGCGTGCAATTAAATATGATGTGAAATCAGACTTGGAAAGTAACCCGTTACAAGTGTAGGATTCCTTGTAATCCGTTACTTTTTGAAGCTGATTTATGATATTAGCCTTGTTACTTTTTTGAAGCACTTCGCAATGATCAATTCTCGTTACAGCGCCATAGAGTACGCGTTCAGACTCGGCATATACTTCTCGATATCGTTATTCAACATCTAATTATTAAGCTTTAATATAATATGAGCAACACTATTCAGTGAATCGTTGCACCCGCAATAAAAAATCGCAGCGAGAGTAGTCATTCAGCACCCGCATCTACCTCAACCGATCAGCGAAGTTGCAACAGAATAAGGAAACATCAAAAAGTGGCACATAGTGATTGCCGTATTTGACGAGAAAACACGATTTTCCCTGGATGAAATGATGTATCAAACCATTCCACTCTCAGAAACCGCTGGAAACAACGGGCAAGGCATACTACAAGGATGATCACGACAAGACAGGACGCTATGCAAACGTCAAGACCATCCGCCGAATAGCCCGACGTCTGTGCAACCTGATCAGCCTAATACACCCGAACTTTCTGTGTGGCATTTCTTGTTCTCGGCTCGCATTCGCTTTAAAACGCAAAGCCGTCCATTGAACAGCTGTTCTAAGTGGTCGATCGATTTAATTTGTGCTTGGTCACTCTTGCTTGTCACGAAGAAGTCCTTTCCGCAGCTTGACTTCAGACGTCTCATCTTTCGGGTCACACTGCACAGACGAGTTCAAACTGCTTTGTCCGATTACCCTCTGTTTTTCGTATTTCTATGTTTTCTCCAGTGTCGCAAACTCTGCCGTATACATGACAGATGAAGTCCTACGTCTCAGGATAACTAATGGTTCGAAATATCTTCAAACGTTTTGTGAAATGTGCTCTACAGTTTGGAATGTTCTAGCATGATGACCGCTTCTAGGCTCTAGGCGAAAAGCAGGAATTTAATTTGCTGAAATCAAAGACGCGTAGTCGATATATAGTTGACACCTGGAAACGTCTAATTGCAATCCACAAGATAACGCTGCTTTTAAAAAAGCTTGCAGCGCTTTTTTTATTTTTAAGTTATATAATCCATTAAATGCTCATGTAACACCTTTGGAGCAACATCCCCAAGGCTTATCTAAAACGTGTTGCTAGGAGGGGGAAGGGTTGGGTAGATAAAAGAAGAGGAACGGGAGGATAGGGGTGGGCTGGGGTACGGGTGTGAAGTGGGGACATGGGTGGGGTAGGGTATAGGTGTGCCACGTGGCGTATACTTTCCCGCTATACTTAGCGGGAAAACTGAATGAGTTCTATAGGCCACGTGACGTCAGGTCACATGACGTCAATTTCCCCCGCTATATTTAACGGGGACAAAGGATCGCTGCCTGCTGACACAAAAACGTAAATTTTCCGCAGCGGGGAACCTTCATTGATGTTTTTATCACGAGACGTAAATTTTCACGCTAATAACCGCGGGTAAACTGAGCTCACGTATAGGTAATGTATTGTTAATTTCTACCAAGAGTATAGACTACGTGACGCCATTTTCTTTGCTAAACTTAGCGGAAAATAAGCATACTGAAGGACGGACGGGCAAACAAAATTTGAAATGGGGTGTAGCGTTTAAACAAAAGTGTCATGCTTTAAGAAAAAAAAACCTCCCATGAGCTCATGTGCGTTGTAAGGTTGTGCGGGTGTTCTTCATTTATTTTCGTTCTATTTGCACACTTTTATAAAAAGCGGCGGAACACCAGAAAACGGGAGTGCGTCTATGTAAAAACAATATGTGCTGACAGACATGCTACCGGTCTGAGACCTCCGCTCAGAGATACATCCGGTGCGCGCGGTCACCGGTGACATCCACTCGCAGAGTGGGAGTGGGAGCTATATGGAACCTGGCCACCAATGCTTCTGATCGCGTGCGACGGGATTGTCTCGCATCACGGCGACGACAATTCGACCCCCCACAAACTCTCTTCGCGTCAGACCGATAATTTTCTCATGCATTCCTCGGAAGGGTTCTAAAGCTCGATCTGATTATTGCACGCTGGAATCCTTCAGTCTATATTTAAAACAGAGGAAGACCGATTTCCCATCATCGTCCTCCTACCAAGACTCCGACAAGTGCGCCAATATTTTTATTGCAAATGTAAAACGCTCAGATGCCGGGAGGCGTAGGGAGATATTTTGGATCTTTTGTACTCGGGTCGTTGCAAAATACATGCCCTGCAGGGTGCGTGCTCAGTCTGCGCTCAAAATCTCTATATGAGCTCTCGCTCTCAAAGCAAAGCTCTCGCGTGCAACCAACGAAACGTCCCTAAGTTCGTTTACCACGATATTTATTTTTGTTTCGCTGTGGCTAGCGTTACGTCCGGACGGAGCACCGGAAACGCGTATACCTAACCCTCCCTCCCGCCCTCCTCTCTCTCCCCCGTGAACCTAGGGAAGGCGGAGATTTGGACGTAACTTGGGTTACGTCGGACGTAACGCTAGACACTTTGTTTTTGTTTTCAGGCGATAAGGTCAAACTTCCGTTCCGTAGTTTCATTAGTTAAGTGAATTTAGTTCAAGGATGTGAGCTAAGCGTTTTGAACACCTCATTAAAAAATTCACTGAAAGAAATCTGCACAAAATTCAACCGAAAATCGCTCTCATTTCTGAAATTATAACAAAACAAAATTTCGTTTTATTTTTTTTTGAAACAAAACACAGAAATGTCACATATTTATTTCAACAAATTATGTTTCCGATTTATATTCTGTTCTGCATGTACACTTATTCCTCGAAAATAGTGTTTAACAAGATTTGCATTCTCTGAATTTCGTAAGCCCCTCGTATTTCGCGCATATGTTGGGGCTGCAATTATTTCTTCGTCCTGCTGCATTTGCAACAAGGAAGCGAAACACAGGTACAACGGTTTTACAATTAAATAAATATCACTTACTCATGCATGAGAGAATGCAAGCCAAGAAACATCAACACAAGTTGAGCGTAGTTTTCGCTCGACATTTGTGCGGGTATAGAAATAATAAATAACATGAAAGTTCTAACCAAGCGCAGCACGCTTCAAGTGGGACCACAATTGTTTAAAAAAGACATTCATCGTTACCAGGCGAAGAATGCTTCAACATTTTTGTATGCGTATAAAGGCTACCTTAAAGACTTGCTTTATTCGTAAACATGTACGGGATATCTGGCTGACCACGACAGGACCGCCCATGACAACATCGTAAGGAAACATTGACGTTGAGTAGGAAAAAGTGCACTAATGACGCATGGTCAGCTATTCTATGCCACAGCAAAGGTGGAGTTTGCCGTTAGGTCTGGGCGTCTGGGAACCTGGCCGAGGCTGAACAAGAAAGCCGAGAGGGCCTCCCAAAGTGGAACATCCATTTACGGAGAAACCCTTTTTGTTATAACTAGGCAAAGATGTGCTGTTTGATTTTCAATACCCCCGAACTTCTGGTCCAATGAAGGGACAAATAATCCACAACATAACACCGCTACTTGCAATGGCATAAACTATGTAATTACCACATCTTCCGGTGCTTAGCTTAAGTATCGCTTCTCGAGAATCCTAAAAAAAATGCTTTGAACAGACGTTTAGGGCGCGAACGAGGTGGGGATGGTTGAACATGATTTAAAGAATCTATACTGCTCAGATTGAGCTGCAAGGTGTACTACTGCCACTAACCCCCACCCGTCTGTAATGCCGACCTTGACGATATTTTAATAATAATAAATAAACCCGAGACTGGCGAGAGGGACGAATATACACAAAATATGTTACTGCTCCTGTGACACAGACAGCAACACGATATCTGTTGAATAGAAAATCAGAAGAATGTTGCTCAATTGCCTAATTATTTTATAACACTTAAGAGTCCTCGTAGATATGATCGCAAAACAAGTTCGCAAAGCTGGTCAAAACAGAGCGGCCGGAAGCCACCGGGAGACGAAAAACTGCGTGTGGTTATAAACACTAAAGGGATCGTCATCGATCTGAGTCAAGGGCCATGCCCTATCCACGTTGGACGTTATACCCGCATCGCCTTTCTCGGCCTCATCGATCATTCGGCAGTTTCGCTTTCTGCATAAAATGCACGCAGCTATAATCTCCACGTCCGAGTAAGTTCGGCACTTCGTTAACGCGTCAGCGCATGAGAAACGAGCCACGTCCCCATTTCCCCAAAACGTCCCTCGAGGCACCGGGGAGGCCAATGTTCGCAACCTTAGTCCGGTCAGGCTAAGGCAGGAGCAAAGAGGATAGCGTTTAAAAATCCACAAACGTAGCCACGATTATAGTCCACTGAAACAAATCCTAAATGTGCGCTCGGATATTCGTTTCTCTACATGGACGTATGGACTTTTTGCGCCAGTGTGAATTTAGATGTCTTATTCATGTCCCCTGACAGTTCTGCTATATTTTCACTATATTTTCGGTATACATAGATACACCCAAGAGCTTTGACGCTTTAGTCTTTTTTTTCCTCAGTTTCACTCTTGTGTTTTAGTTAAGTGTGAGTGTAACTCTACAAATTCCCACCAGTAACAAGAGCGGCGTCGCTTGTAATACACGAAACGACCAACCGTAAATTTTTTGCTAATCAGCTGAGACAGAGAGGAGGGGATGTGGTTCATCTCACCAAAAGCCTCGCAGTCTTAGCGGCCAAAAGGCGCATAACTCTCTACAAATGACGTATAATGTTCAATGAGTAAGCTTATATACATACAAATAACTTGACTTGGTCATTCTTGTCATTATGCTTGCGTTATGTTTTCTTATGCTTGGTTACGAGGAGCCATGAGTAGTTTTGGTCGTTTTTCAAACACGATACACTCATGTGCTCACCGAATTTATCAGAGTGATCAAGATAAATGTAAATGATTTTGAGGAGTGAAGAATGTGAGGCGTGTGCTTTAATGAGAAGTTTACGCGGGCTCTTCAAATGCTTCCCTGCGGAACACAAATTACTGCACAATAACCCAATTAACTGCGCGCTCGGACGATCGCCTTTTCACGCAGGTTCCCGTGAGTCATACATGGTCTATCTCTTTGCCCTCTCTTTTGCCTGCCTTCGTTGCGCCGAGTAAAGGCGTCGGGCTGCGCATCGCACGCTCAGGGGTTTGATTCTATTTATGCTAATGCCTTGATTACTGTATTCTGTGCATGCTTTATATTGCGTGTGTTTGCGCTTCGACAGTAGCCATATGTGCTGATCTTACAGCCCTCTATAAAAATAAAAAGTCATTTTGAACTACAGGTCCAGTTCACTCCAAGGTTATCAAGTGAGCATAGCAGTCTCGTGTCTGGATGCGGTCCTAAAAAGGCGTGCTTCCCTCTGTCGGTGATAGCCTCCGGGCACAGTGTAGTAGACTGAGGGTCGCTGGGTTTCCAACGGCCTAGTTGAGTGACGTTGCTATTCCTGTTGTAAAGAGGGCTAAAGGGGTTTGTCCCCATCAGTAAAGTGTGGACAGGAGGAAGACTGTTTTGATTCCCTACCTGCACAAATAATTTTATAATTAAACAAAATGTGGGTGGCCGGTATGGCATCACGGTTGTGTTTTCCGCTCCTCAAGAAATGAGCCAAGATTGTTCGAGGGCCAATTCAAAGGCAGAGGGGTTAACAAATAACAGTTGTAGCAAAGAAGCATGCCAAACAGTTCGTGACCGGTACTTCGGGGTTATATACAGGACACCTCTCTGTTGTGGCAAGGTATATTTTAGACAAACCGGTAAAGGCATTAATGGACAGGCTCAGGGAGCACAACTATTTCCCAAGAGTCACGGTCGGCGGGCATCTATCGCTGCACTAAGAGACTTGCAAGTGCAAACCATCCTTCGATGATATCTCTATAATGCCGCGTGCGAATAGGCGAGTCAACAGCATTCTCGAATCCCACATCGCTGGCTGTGGTTTGAGCCCCGCCAGCGATTTTCCTTTTAGCTTTCTTTTGCTTGCATGACTGGAATATTTTAGATGACTCGAGAAGCTTGTTGTTTGTTCAAGTTTCGAAACTTATAGATACCATTGCAATTACAAAAGGAGCTTCGCATGGCTGCTTCAGACTGTCGTCCTTCCGTTGCCGTCAAACTATGTGAAGTCTTTGTTGCTTTATGCTTCTCGGCACAAGTTCTCGGCATTAAACGTTCATTTTAAGTTTGATTAATCAAGTTTATGTTTTTATTCATGACATTTTGGTGGAGGTGCGAGTGTAACACACTCTATGCCCACGAGGTGTACCACCTGTGAACATGATACTCCGAAGACGACGACCGTGAAGGCGACGTCTCCGAAAACATCCTAGAATGTCTCCAACTGGGACATCAATGACGACACCAAGTATGGCCTTTAAAACGACCCAGACTATGAGCTCGACAAAGCCCCTGACTGCGGCCTTGACGGTGGCATAATGACGTCTTCGACGGCGGCGCCGACGATGAAACGGACGGCGACTCCAAGGACGGGCCCTGGCTGCTACGTCAACAACCAAACCGACTACGGCCTCGATTACAAAATGTATCTTCGACTTTTACAACGAGACTGACGACGACACTGCGATGACCCAGGCGACGACTCGAGCGACGGCATCGACAACGATCACGACTACGACTACGACGGCAATTCTGACCACGACTTTGACGGCGACCCAAGGCCGACCCGGACGATGACTCCAACGACAACCCCGACTACAACATTCACGACGGCATTGATGACGAGACCGATGACGATACCGGCGACAAGTGTAATGTCGATCACGAAGAGGACAAAGACGACGACGATCGGTTCGTCACTCAACGAGCGGAGAAAGTCCGCCATCTCGGCCGCATTTTGATTCAAGCCGCGCAACTTGCTGACGATGGCCGGTACAATCTTTGTCGCCACGATGCCCAGTTCCGGCCCGGCTGCCAAGTGTGGATCTGGAGACCAATTCATCGTCGGGGCGAGGAACTGTTAAAGTGGTGCTTCGGCCTCAACGTTATTCTCTACCTGAGGGACATAAACTGCAAGCCCTTGTGCGACAGAACATTAACGGTCACGCCGCCATCTGCGACCCGAAAGTGAGTCATGTCGTCCGGCGCTAGCTGAACTATGCTCGATATGATTGTGAAAATCTGTGTTCTAGGTGAGTCTGTAGTTTTTTCTTTTTTGTGTTGTACTGAGTTGTAGTTGTCAATTTTATTTTTCGTTGCATCGGCATGATGCGTTTTTTTTTTTTTTTCAAGAAGGGAGTAATTTCGCGTGTGAATCGCTAAGTCAGAAACGTGCTCGACTCCCACACCACTGGCTGGGGTTCGATCGCCGCCAGCGATTGTCCCTTTTATCTTCTTTTTGTGTGTTCGACTGGAATATTTCAGATCACACGAGAATCTTGTTGTTTAAACAAGCTCGAAAACTTTAGATATCCACGCGCTTACAAAAGGAGCTTCACATGGCTGCTTGAGGCAGTCATCTCTCCTTCACATCAAAGTATGCACGGTCTTTGTTATTTTGTTTCTTTCAACGTCAAGTTAAAGTTTTAATATTCACGTTTATTTATTCATTTATTTTCAGTGCCTACCAACGGCCAGAGGCCTAGGACGGTAGAGCACCAAGTCACATTACAAAGGTGGAAGCGACAAAACAAATAAATCCAGAAAACGACCCGTCGACAATGCACTGTATACGATTGTCAACGCTTCTCCTGAATGATGTGATTTCACCATTAAAACAGTCAAGGAGCGTATAAAGATGATTAAAATTGTTCTGTATGCAAACTGCAGGAGAGAAACAATCCATGGGATTAACGGCAAACGTGCGGTTGTTGCGAAAATGTCTAACAGGGGCATTTATATTGAATCAATACACAATAAAAGAACATTCATAATACCCATGCAAACACTTGAACAAAAACATGAGGTCACATCTGCCGCGTCTTGTATTTAACTCCATCAATCCTCAGCGATTGAGCACATTCACATATAAGTAAGGCTCGGACAGGTATTGTCTTGCGTGAAACGTACGTGCAAATTGATTTTGAACACGCTCTAACGTCGCTGCCGCTGGGGCACTCAGGTTGTTCCAGGCAACTTAAGCAAAGTATAATTTGGGCAAAATAAAGCTTCTGTGCAATACAAAAAAAAAACATAAACGATCGCGAAACACAGAACTAAGGCGAGTAACAATGCCTAACACTTTAAAAGAGGCTGACAGGATCATTCCAACATGACTGTTGAAGTTCAGCTTTTCATCTAGCATAACGCCAAGATCCCGCACAACCGGCGCACGTTTAATAAGAGCGTTGTCTAGACAGTAATCAACAAGAACATGAAGTGTTTTGCGTGTGAACGACATGACCTGCGTTTTACGAAGATTTAGGTCAATCTGATTATCTACACACCATGTACATATAGCACCGATGTTGATTTGCAGCAAGGCGCAGTCAGGAAGACATTGAATTTTGCGAAATAGCTTCATATCGTCAGCGAACTGGGACAGGGTGGAGTGCTGTATCACTTCACGAATGTCATTATCAAACACATTAAGAAGCAAAGGACCTAAATTTGAACCCTGTGACACTCCGGAGGGAACCGAAACAAAATATGCAACTTGGCTCCCCCGTGGGAAACGCAGTTTAGTCTATCTCGAAGATAGCTAGAAAACCACTAACAGTAACATACACTTAAACCATAGAAAAGATAATTTACGAAGAATTTATGACTAACACGAT